>JASAMZ010012436.1:0-35980 GCA_030248115.1 Linhomoeus sp. GSCO2_2
CCTCCCTCTGTCGATACTGGTGAGAAGCGTTCTAGCTACAGTACTCTCTTTTACATGTACAGATTTGCAAGGGGTGGGGAGGAGAGAGGCTGATTGATCCCTAGGAAGTTACAAGGGTACACGATCGATTGCAGTGGCGGCAAATAATTTCATTTCAGGGTTCGTCACTCTCATTTGGCTGCTGCTGCTCTGAAGGTGATCGTTCGTCACTACTCCGAAGTTCTGCGCCAATCGACGGCGCCCTCTCTCTCCCTTCGACACGCGCCCACTGTCGACATCTGGCGTCGCCGCTCTGCCGCAAGCGTCGTCCCCTCTGTCGTCTTCGCGCTCAGACATCGATCTCTGGTGAGAAACTTTCACTTACTGTAGGTTAGTGTAGTTGGGGAGAAACAGTCTTCGTCATTGCGAACGTCCCTATAAGAGTAGGTGGAGTGGGCATGGGGCCGAATAATAAGGGGAGATAGGGATTTGGCTACTGCCAATGCGTACAAGCCATGGCCGCCTCCACAGTGGGTTGTGTTGTGGGTGAACCAGTGAATGGTTGTTTCTCGTTCCAGTGATCTGTCTGCCGCCAAGCTGCTCTCTACTTCGGTGCAATCCCTTCTTCGAAAGCTACCCATGGTCAATACTTTGCTGCGGGCCCCTCCAATCGTCTCTACAAAGTGCCCACACGGAAATCCTTAGTCGTTACTGATAGTACAGGTAGTTTCCCCTTTCTTTCTCATTCTCCCAACCTTCGTCAAAGAGTTCTCTCCCCTTTGCAGGCTGCACGAATGTTCAGCCGCGTCTTCTCTCAGTTGCCGAGACGCCGAGTTCTCCGGTGGGCGTCCCTTTGAGATGGAGATGGCGCCCTCTTCCTTCTCCCTGAAGTATAGCTAAGATACAGTACCGTGGGCGCTGCTGGAGTCGAGAACTGTACTGCCCTCCCCTGGAAGAGAGAACAGTGAGCTTTCTACCGATTGTATTGTCGACTACTGTAACCCTCTGTAAGCTCTGATTGAGCCTTCAGTGATTGCTGTACGGCTCCGGGCCTTCACCAAGCGTGGACTCGCGCGCGCCCCTACAAGCGTTCTCAACGTTGGATTGGCTGCTTGCTGCTGCGAAGATCGGTCTACTCCTACACCCATACGTCTACGACACCCATACGTCTACGACACCCATACGTCTACGACACAGGGCGTCGTTTGCTGCGACGGCGTCCTGCTCTCTCGATACAGGTAAGAAGCTTCCCCTTCTGCGAAGGTTAGCTTTTAGACGGGAGGAGCTACAGTATTCCCCCGGGTTTGATGCGAACCAAGTTGGGGGGGGGGGGTGGGTGAGGGGGGAGGGGGGAGGCCCTTTGCATTATTGCGACGGTAGACGGTCAAATGCAGAGAGGGGGGAGTGGTGATGTCAAACGAGCAATTGTTTCATTTTGGCGAATTGTCATACTCCATTGGAATGCTTTGCTGCTCTCTGGACGTGGAGGTCATTTCGTGCTATCCGCGCCAATCGAAGGCGCCTATTCTCTCCCTATCTCTTCGACACGCGCACCCTTCGACAGCAGACGTCGCTCTGCCGCAAGCGTCGTCTCCACGGTCGTCGTCGCGCCCACACAACTGGTGAGTAGAAGCTGTCTCTCTTCTGCGACCGTTTGTCTAGTGAGGAGAAACTACATACGTCAACAGTTCAAACCGACTTGTTGCGGGGGGGGGGATGGGATGGAACGAAACGTGAAGGGGGTGGGGTGGGGTTTGGCTAATCCCAGTGTGTGCAAAACATAACTGCTTGCAGTGAGTTGTAGGTGAACCAGTGCTTGTGTCGTTTCAGATCTCTCTGCCGTCTGAACGAACACTCTGCTTCTCTGTTTCTCTTCTATGCTTGTCACTGGTACTGGCTGCGAAATGGGCGCTTCTGAAGGAGAATGACCTGCGCTCATTTGGAGGAATGCCCTGTCGCGCTGGCGAGCTACCGAAGCGCTCGATTTGGTGGTCGCCTACTACCTGGAGAGAACTCGAGCTTTTCCGATGAGAAGTGGGCTCTGTTCGATATTCTCCCCCCCCCCCCCCCTACGTTGTTTCTCCTTCTTCTCCCTCCCTCCATCTAAGAGTTCTCACTCTCCCTCCCTTTGCAGATTTATGATTGGACGCTGGAGTCTCGACAGCCGACGTCGCTATGCCGCTAGCTTCGTCTCCGCTCACTGTCGTCGTCGCGCCAACACATCGATCTCTGGTGAGAAAGGTTATTGGGGAGAAAATGCTGTAGGAAGCCAATGGGCGAGCGTGCGGATAAGCATAATGGGGGGGGGGGGGGGGCGCCGCGCCGTAATGGGACTGAAATGTTAACGAAAGACAAGGGGGGGGGGGGGATTGGTGGGGTGGGGATTTGGCTGCTGCCAATGGGTACAATACAAGCCATGGCCGCTTACAGTGGATTGAGTGTGAACCAGTGGTTGATTGTTTCGTTCCAGTGATCTGTCTGGCGTCAAGCTGCTCCGCTGCTTCTCTACTTCAATGGTTATTCTCTTCAAGGACAAGGAAGCGTCGTGGGGACTTCTCGCGCTCATAGCTGCCGCACTCTAGGGGTGCTACTGTGGAAGAGCGCTGCTCCCACTCGCACAGACTCTGCTCTCCGCCCACCCGAAGAGAGAACAAAGTGAGCTCTCCTCTGCCATTGCCACTGTCACCTTCTGAAAGCTCTGATAGAACGTTGCTGCTCTGAGTGAGACTACGGCTACGCACTTGCAGTGGTTCGAACTCTCCTCTCGCGTGTGAACTCGCGCACGCGCCCCAAGCGCCTCGACGGATTTGCTTTCCGCTATTTTGATTGGATCTCTACTTCTCCCTTTCATTCTCCCTGGCGCATTTCTGCCCACTGGAGGCGTCTGCCGCAGCGCCCTCCTCTGGCGTCGTTGTGCCACTACGACTTCTCCATCTCTGGTGAGAAGCTTTCCCCTTCTTCGGCGGTTATAGCTTAGTACCTGGAACTACAGTACCCCACTAGAGTTAGTGTATTGAGCGAAAACGAGCGACGGTTTCTTTTCAGGCGTTCGTTCCCTTTCTTTGTTCGGATATTCGCCCTTTCCCAAGCGTCGTCGATCTTCTGAGCGTCCGCTGCTGCAGACGACGCTGACTCTTTCTTTGCTCTTTCTCCCCCTATGGATTCCCCCATTGGACGTCGCGCTCGCCCCTTCGCCTTCTTTGGATCAGCCTCCCCTCCAAGCCTGTTGAAATTCCGGTGAGCAGAAGATAATTGTTTTTGATTGGGTGGTCAGCACATCGTTATGCTGATGGGTGTACAGTAAGTATGATGGGGGGGGGGGGGGGGGGCGAGCGCCGAAATACCCTAATGAAGTATGTATTACAGTATCCGTTTATGCCCGTTTCTCCAAGGTGCACTTTCGACTTCAGGATCGCAATTCAAATTCCGAACCAAATCAGTTCTCGGGCTTTTGACTCGCTCGCATGTCGCTCAGAGGAGTGGCATCTATTCCGCCATCTGAAGTTGAAAATCGAGCGCTTTCTTCTCCGGTGCTACTCTGCTGCTTTGCGCTCGATCCTTTCGATTCTCTGGTCGGCTGCTGCGCTGCAACTTCATATTTGGTGTGAGTCTGGCCTCAGTGTCATCTTGTCAGTTGATTGATCATCCCAGTGCTTGCACTGTGCCTACGTCTACCCATGATGCTGTTTCAGTGGCCTCGTTTCACAGTCTCCCCAGAAGGGATACTGTACTGCGCCGGGTCTTCACTCCGCGTGAACTCCAGTGTGCGCCCAAGCTCCCTTTCTTCTGCTGAACGGTGGAATATAGCTGCTGCGAAGTATCGGTCTCACGCTTCTCTCCATGACGCGCACGTCTGCAACAGGGCGTCGTTTGCCGCGACGGCGTCCACTCGTCTGCTGCGCCCTTCTCTCGATACCAGTAAGAAGCTTCCTCAATTCTCTTTAGCTACAGTACCACCCCCCGGAGTAAGGGGGGGGGGGGGGGGGGGGTTAGGGGCTGATCCGTGGTGTGTAGTTGCAGAGGCGCTCGGTCGATTGCAGCTGAGGGAGTGAGGGCAAAGGACCGATGGTTTCATTTCAGAATTCGTCGCGCCTCCACTGGATTGGGCTGCTGCTTTCTCACTTTGGTCGTCGCTGCGTATTATTCGAAGCGTCTGCGTCAATGGACGGCGCCTTTCACGCGCACCCTTCGACAGCAGACGTCGCTCTGCCGCAAGCTTCGTCTCCACTGTCGTCTTCGCCCCCACCCACACATTGATCTCTGGTGAGAAGCTTTCCCCTTCTGCGCTTATAGTTTTGTTGGCTAGTAACTACAGTGCCCCTCCAGGGTTGGTGCCAGTAGTACATTCTGTGGTAGGAACTCGGAATGGGGGGGGGGGGGGGAGTAACTGATACATCCCTACTAAGAAACAGTGGATTGACTTCAAACGAGCAATGGTTTCTTTTCAGGCGTGCGTTCCTCCCCTTTGGATTTGGCCCTTTCCCAAGCGTCGTCGCATGATCCCGAAGGTCATCTGCAGAGGAGGCTGACAGTTTCCTTTCTCTCTCTCTCTGTCGCCCACTGAATGTGGCGCTGTCCCCTCGAAGACACTTCAAACTCTGGTGAGCTCTTTGGCTGTTGGGATGAGGAGTGTACGGTAGGTGTGGTGATGAGGGGGGGGGGGGGGTTGCCTGATTCCAGTGCCACTGCACTTGCACATTTAGTTGACTGCATCACAAATCGACTGCATAGAAGGCGAGAAAGTTGCTGTCCCAATGCTGAAGTACCGGTACCATAATGGATGAATAGAGTAATGATCGTCCGAAGATGACAATGCGACTTTCTACAAGGTGCGCTTATGTCTTCAGGATCGCAGTCCGATTTCCGAACCGAATCATCACCCCTCTGCCTTCTACTGTGACTCCCAATCGCAAGTCGCCCTCCAAAGCGCGACTGGCGCACTCTCTCAATTGGAGGAGTCTGAAGGACTGGAAAGAGGGAAGGACTCACTGGGTGAGTAGGAGATGCATATTACAGTCACCAAAACACAGTCTGAACGAATGGTGTGCAGTCGCAACGTGTTTCTGCCTGTATTCAGGCCGACTCTGCCCACAAGCGATCCGCAGTGTGCGCGCTGTGCGTTTTGCGTGGTCGGTGTTTGGGGCGTTGTAGCGCCGGGGGGTTATGGTGAGGGTGGTTTCTGTGACTATGGACTGACGTGAATGTAGTAGGCTGGCCAATGGTCGGAGGAAGGAATCGGGCCTTCTCTGAGGCTCAGACGCCTCTCAGCGGGCGACAACCGTCCGTGTGCCGTCAATACCCTATGGGGCAACCCAAGGGAGGGGGCGCGTCGGAAGGCGGTCTGCTACTCTCTCCCGCTAGGTGAGACGCTAAAAGGCACATAGAGCAGCCTTACGAAGATCGGAAGTCCGCTGTCGATGAGACCACTCTGTGACCCCCCACTGCTCACTTCGCTCTGTCGCATTGGACGCGCGCGCACTCCCACACACAGAAGCCCCCCATCAACCACAACGGTGGCATAGAGGATGGGCTGGCTCTCTCTCTATCACTGGCAGCAATTACATACTGAGAGCGACCATTGGAAGTCTCGCTATCTTTGGCCCACTCAAGTCTTCGGCAGACAGACTTCACTTTGTCTGAGTCGTCGTTTCCCTCCGGAGGAAAGGCGTTCAACGGTGGGAAACCTTTCTCTTGCTTCAGCTACTTTAGTCGAAGCTACAGTACCCCATTGGTTGGATGCTATTACCACTAAGTATACGGTACCTGTTCGAACTGCGTCTACATACGAATGCGCACTTTCAGGGGAAGCTGCAGTCCCCTCCGGTACTACAGGGCATACGGTACCCTTCGCCTGAAGAACACTCTGGAATTTCCCTTTCTATTTTGGAGAATATTGGTCTTTGTCGACAAACGACGTCGCTGATTTCACTCTCTGCGTTGCTGCCTCTACTGGTAAGCCGCTGTGCTTATGCTGACCGCTTTCTCCGTCATTTGCACTCATTTTGTCCTCTTCAGATTGCTTTTGAGCTGCCACTCCGATATGTGATTTGAATAGAGCAAATGGAGTATTCACATAGTTGGAACACTTCATACTTCGGAGATGGAGAGAAGTGCCAGTGATGAATAGGCCCTTTGCTGCTGGGGGCCCGATCTCTGAAGTACTCTCCTTCAGTGGCGACGCCACTCTGTTGTCACGTCAACGGCCGACTCTCTCGATGCCTCTAAAACTGCGCGCGCTCTCTCGGTGAGTGCACTCTTCACAGTTGGAGCATGCTTCTTTCATACCGAGTTTGCAGATACGTACGCGCACCCACTTTCAGTGAAGCTGCTCCTCTGCGCGTTTATCGGTATTCGGAATGGACTACTGTATCTTCGTTCGGTTCCGGCCTCCGCGTTTCTTGCTGCCTTCGTTTTCACAAGTTGCCCAGTGGTGTTCCATTATTCTCGTGAGCTCTGGTGCGAAAACGCCCTTTCAACTCTCGTGAGCTTCGCACGACTCGGAGCGTCGACTGCCGCATCCTCGCTCCGCTGTCGACGTCGCTGCACACTCTCGAGAGTGAGTGAGTAGAAGACCCCTTTAGATTACCTTCAGTCGTTAGTGTATTCGGTACTGTAGGAATTCGGGAAGGCTACTGTAGTGGTTCTGACAACACACCTTGTTTGTAGTTGTTTGTAGTCGTTTGCAGTGGACAAACATTTTGTAGTGGATTGAGGACAAACGGTCGATTGTTCCGTTTCAGGCGTCTCCGCACAATTCGAATATTCCGCTCTGTGTGCGCCGTATTTCACTCTTCGTGTGCCTGTCGTTCCATTGGTGCTTTTCGATTGTGGCACGTCTGCGACAAGGGACTGAGGCCGCCGCAACCTTTGTCCTGCGCCGTCGTCGTGTCTTCGCGCGATATTTGTTCGGTGAGTGGATGGAAGATTTCTCTTCCATTGTCGATTAATTGGGTCATTGAAGCTACAGTAGGAGTTCCATTGGCTGCAGAGTTGCCCACCACCAAAATGAGCAAGCATCCGGGGGGGGGGGGGTTGTCTAATCTCTGCGTGTACCGTGTACAAAGACAACGCCAATTACAGTGCTGTGTTTGCGAAGCGTCGTTTCGTTTCAGTTTTGTGGTGCCGCATTCTCCAAGGTCGTCGTGGCCAGTATTTGTGCGCTGTCTACGCCGAAAAATTGTATCTTCCGACAAGCCGCAGTCCGCCTTTCCAACAAGTACACATTCGAAGTTTCCGGATACGCCGTCGTCGTTGCTAACAAGGGCCCTATCGCGCGCGCGCTGCTCACAATTCTCGATTCGCCACGCTATCGATGTTGCGCGTTGTGTTCCAGTATCGCCACAAGTGTGATTTCGCGAAACAAGATGCAATTTGTGTTTGATGCGCGACGCCGACTTCGTTCACGCTTTGAATGGTGCGCCGTTATGTTCGTTGCCTCTCTTGGTGAAGCGTACGCTACGATACGATGTCGCCTGTATACGCCATTGCGAATTGTACCGCGCTTTTCCGCCGTGCGTATTCCGTCGTAAAAGCCGTGCTCCGACTGTCTTGAGGGCGAGGCCACACTTACACACTTCATAGATAGCGGGCCAAGAACCGTGACTCCAGCGCTCGCAGTCGTTGGGCCAGTCTTCAGAAAGGGCTGCGCTGCTGTCACAGCTTCTGTTAGCGTCAGTTAGTGCTGCCGACGTCGCGGAAGCACTTCGCACAGCGCTTTGTCTCAGGTACGGCGATGAGGTTCACTGAGCTGAGAAACATGAAGTGGTCCAATTAGGCGCGAATCAACTGCAACCGCGACACAAGCGCCGAGGTAGAGGAAGAGCGCAGCAGCCGCTGACGTCGAGCAACAACGACTGGAACGGCCCACGCCGAGCAGCAGGAACGGCCTTGCGTTACTGTAACGAAGCACTACGAGCAGCCGACGCCAAGCAGCAGAGGCGCCGACGCCCAGCAGCAACTGACTACCGCGTCAGTAACGAAGCACTACGAGGCGCCGACGCCCAGCAGAAACTGACTACGTTACCGTAACGAAGCACTACGAGGCGCCGCCGCCCAGCAGCAAGACTACCGTAACCGTAACGAAGCACTACGAGGCGCCGTCGCCCGGCAGCAACTATGGTTACCGTTACGAAGCACTACAAGGCGCCGACGCCCAGCAGCAACTTTATGGTAACGAAACACTACGAAGCAGCACACGACCAGCAGCAACTAACTAGCGTTACCGCACCAAAGCACTACAAGGCGCCAACGCTCAGCAGCAAATGACTAGCGTTACGGTAACGAAGCACTACGAGGCGCCCACGCTCAGCAGCAACTATCGTTATCGTAACGAAGCACTACGAAGCGCCGACGTCCAGCAGCAACTTTACGGTAACGAAGCACTACGAGGCGCCCACGCTCAGCAGCAACTATCGTTATCGTAACGAAGCACTACGAGGCGCCGTCGCCCAGCAGCAACTATCGTTGCAGTAACGAAGCACTACGAGCCGTCGACGCCAAGCAGCAACTATCGTTACCGTAACGAAGCACTACGAGACGCCGACACCCAGCAGCTACTATCGTTACCGTAACGAAGCACTACGAGGCGCCGACGCGCAGCAGCAACATTACGGTAACGAAGCACTATGAGGCGCGTCGCCCAGCAGCAACTATCGTTACCGTAACGAAGCACTACGCGGCGCTGACGCCCAGCAGAACTGTCGTTACCGTAACGAAGCACTACGAGACGCCGACACCCAGCAGCTACTATCGTTACCGTAACGAAGCACTACGAGGCGCTGACGCCCAGCAGAACTATCGTCACCGTAACGAAGCACTACGAGACGCCGACACCCAGCAGCTACTATCGCTACCGTAACAAAGCACTACGAGTTACCGTAACGAAGCACTACGAGGCGTCGAAGCAAAGCAGCAACTATCGTTACCGTAACGAAGCACTACGACGCGCAGGTCACCAGCAGCAGCAGCAACCTGCGCAATGTACGGTCGAACTACTGCATACCACTACTGTCGTACATTACATACCCACTTCTACAGAACTACATACCAACTTCTACAGAACCACTATCATGCGATACCATTGCAGCAGGTTACGTGCTGCTGCTGCTGCCGTACAGCAACCAATAGTACCGGTTACCGTACCTTGGAGACCTACTGGCCTCTCGTTTTCCTTCTCCTTCCCCAGTGGAGGACTGATACCGTAACCAGTTGGAGGCACCCGCTGTTGCCGTTGCTGCCGAGTTGGCGACTCTCCCACCCATACTATAGCCTCACCCACATCACACACACACCGTCCAATCGTGTTACCCTACATTCGAGGGCGACTAGAGAGTGCGATCACGATCTCCGACCTCCAACGCAGAGCAGTCCACGGGCAGTACAAACTGGATTACTGTATCACAAATCCCGGATTTCTTCCCTTTCTTGGGAGATCGAAGCGATCCCTTGGTGGAAAGTCTGAACACTCGTGCAAAGGGTTTCATGGGTGCAACACACATGCGACAATGAGTGCAGCGCCCATTCCAAGCGCACACGAAAGGGAGCTACCGTCTCTGCCTGCGAGCCAGTACAACTACGCGAAAAGACGCGCCCCGAACCAAGAACAACAGAGGTTCTGGGACTTGAAACAAAAAGAACTCATGGAACAGAGAGGGCAACTGAGAGTCACACATAGATTGCATGCGTGCAAGCAGTCGAGCAAGCGACATTCTTGTCCTTCAGCCGAGTCCGCCTTCCTTCTTCTCCAAGTCAAACGACCCACGCAAACGCATGCCATTCGCAAATTCGGTCGGTCGAGCCGACTACAGGCACAGCGATAGCACTACAAGTGGTGCGTACAACGGTTCGCCCACCCTAGTCGCCCTCAAGTTTACCATCTGAGCCCAACATTGACTCGCACCCTACACCACAAACACGCACTCTCACCAGTCCAACCGTGACTCCGTCGCCGACTCCTGGAGGGCTCCTCGACTCAGTCCAGTCGCAGAGGGCGGAGAGCAGCTCTTTCTTCTTGTCCAAAGGCGTCGTCAACGAATCACACAGAAAGGGCGCACAGAGGCCGCCCCTTCTTACATAGCACGGTCGTTCAAAGGTCTATTCTGTACGAAGGCGGCGAGTATCGCAACCAGTTCGGCTCCTTCTTCAGAAGTCTGCGTCCTTGCAGCGCAGCGCCTTCTTTGGTTTCGTCACGAGCCAGTGGGCCTGTGAGCAGCAGGAGACGCTTTGATTCCAAAGCGGACAAAGTTCCTGACAGTGTTCCACAGAGGCGGAAAACGGGAACTCATGCGAAGGCCAGAAGAAGCGCGCCAAGTCCAGGCTCAATGGCGTCGTTCCCAGAGACAGAGAAGCAGAGTGGAACCATGGACCCCACCATCCCTGAAATCAGTGTCGTCATCAGTAACAGAACCTTTGCCAGCCAACTTGCACCGTTGCACTATGGCATGCGTCGGGCCTCTTGTAGATTCCGTGTTCTGTTGTGACCTTTGGATTAGAGATCTACGGCGGACCGATTTCGCGGTCTGGGTAACCCGGACCGGACCAGTTCGCGGTCCGCCCGTACTGGACCGGACCACCCGGACCAATTTTCAGATCTTTAGCAAGTGTGGCACTCTGCCTACTTCTAGTGTTCAAACTTCAAAATGCATTGAAGGGATAGCTCTCAAAGTGGAAATCAAAACTTGAACATTAGAGCATCGACATACGATTAGTATTACATCAGAAATTATATTATATTACATTAAGAAATTACAAATCTATGTTGCTATTCTGTCGTAAAACAGGCGGTAAAACAACACATACGTAGTGTTGCGGTCTTTGACTATGCAATCCTTACTCTTTGTTCAACAGGGTGATTTAGGTGAAATCTGGCATAACTTTGAACTGAGATGCCTACAGTAGATTTTTATACTCCACAAAAAGTGTGTTGTATATAGCGTTTGTGCGCGAAAGCAGAAAATTACAACGGATGTAGCTCGCGCGTAAAGCGGCCGATTTCTAAACGGTCTTTTGCGTTGGGTAGGCCTAGTAAGTGGGCAGGGTGGACACCAAACGGGTTCACGCTGCGGGACCTTGGCGGGAAATTCAAAAATTTAAATTTTCAAAGTACTGAAAAATGGGTTAAACAAGGTAGAACTCGGAAAAGTTGCATATAATGGTATACACTATCTTTTGATATGTTGTAGTACTCGATAGTGCCGAACACGGAAAAAAATAGTTGGATCGCTGCGGGACTCACTTTGGCGCCAAATTTGAAAAATTCGCAATTTTTCGCTGGTGCTCCTTCCCAGATGCCCTCTATTGGATGAGCCATGAACGAAGAAAATCAGTTGAAGCACAAAAAAGTTATCTTGGTGGAACTTTTTTGACTCCAGGGTAAAAAATTGCGCTTTTCGCGGTTCGGCGTCTGTAGCGCTCGCATGCGTCCCCGAATCGTTCCAAAAGTGGTTTCAAACGATTCTACGTTGAAATTTGGTGTAGAAAAGTGTTTTTAAAAAAATTTCAGAGCTACAGTAACCCTCCCGCGTCCATTTGAATATTGGCTGTCGGGTAGACTTTGGCAATATTACACTTGATTTCGGGGTTTTCGGGGGCGCTGATTACGAATTTGGCATTCGTTTAGCGTTTAGATAATGTTTGAACGTACCTATGACGAAATCGCATGCTACCGTACCCCAACTGCAGAATTTCGTTTCTGCGAGTCCATAGGAAGCTAGGGGTGTTGTCTGTCGATTCTGGGGTATTTTGGGATGTAGATCACGAATTCGGCATTAGTTTTGCGATTGGGGGTGTCAGGAGGCCACAACAGCAGAGGAGTCACCGTGCACAGGAGTTCAAATTTGTGGAGTATACTGCGTCCCCCGGACGACTTGCCTGGTCCAAAAATTGTTCAAGTTGATTGTCCAAACCCTGAGATATAAGGCTTCTCGTGGGATGCGCAAAAGGTGGGTTTTCCCAGCCTCACCCTGTATTTACAGTTCTCAAAGCGCCGCAGGCGAAATTTCAAAATTGTGGAAGACGCCTAAGTGTAAATTCTGGCAATTTTGGGCCACGGGGATGAAATTTGTGTCTTTGGAAGATCTTATTCTTACCCGGACCGGACCGCCCCAATTTGGCGGACCGGACCGGACCGGACCGCCCGGACCACCCGGACCGGACCGCACATCTCTACTTTGGATGGGAGCTACGCTACATAACTATCAGAGGCGCCGAGAGGACTACTCATATGTGTATCCGCAAAGCCACCAGCCCTCTGGGACTCACCAACGTTTTATCCAAGTGGCCAGGCCCCAGGCTACTTCACTTCTTCAGAGGCAGCTGGCAACTTCGAGCAGAACTGGCGAGAGAATGAGCAGCCGCGCCGCCAATGATGGAGAAGCGCATGTGAAGAGTGCACAGTACGTGAACTCTCTCGTCTCTTCAGGACGATGCTGCGACTGCGCAAACTCAGCATGGCGACAGTAGTCTCAGTAGGCAATCCCTGGGCCCAGGCCATCACGAAGCCGGCATCTGTCCGACGACCTGAACAACGCTACATACAGTACAACACAATAAGCTTCAAACACAACTTGTGGTAGTCAGCCACCGGATCATTGCCCTGAGGTATTACATTGAGTACGATGCACACTTCACTTCAGCAAGCTGTGATTGATACGCGAACTGTGTTTGCTTCACCTGCTGGGCTATCTGGCTATAGCAGTCGAATGGGCCACTGTCAGTGCCAAAAGTCACTTCTCTAGTCGAAACACATGGCTAGTTGACTAATAGGGTAGCCAGATGACCACTAGTTCTGAGCTTCTGACATTCCTCCAGTTCACAATCGTGAAGAAGCAAGCAACTTGAGAGAGAGTGGAGCTTCGGCTTCGGGTGACGAGGTCGAGAAGAGTTTCTTGAATTCTGGAAATGGGTGAGTGACCTCTCCTCACTCATACCGACGTTTCACAGAAATGCCACAAATAAGACAGGAACCAATACTACCTCCTTCCTTTCTCATTGAGTTCTGACGCAAACACGGCGGCCAGGTACGCGAAAATCTCGATTAGTTTCACTTCTCAAATATTCTACGCAATTTTCTTCGAGTTCCTTCACAAATCCTAATCTCAAGGCGAAATTTCGAACAGCAAGCCAGTTGAACTCAACGTGCTGAAAACAGAAATTCATCGTTATGGAGCGCATGGTTATAAAGGAGAAGGCCGGTAAATCGCTTCGAGACCCCACTTATTTCAACAGCCCGCGCCACTATTCAGGCAAGCCTCAGTCAGCGATTCGCCTTTCTGACAGTTCTGTCCAGTAGACGATCGATCGGAACCCAAATTTACAACTCGCTCTTACCGGACGCTCATTCGCAGTTTTCCCAAAGCCCTGTCGTTGACTGCCTGAAATCGTTTCACTTAGTAGAAGCCCTGTCGTCGACTTATCATTAGTGCTTCTGCTAACTTACAGGCGGCTATTCTGCCCCCACTGCTCCTCACCTAATCCACGCAGATGAAAAGTGAAACGATTTCAGGTAGTCAACGACAGGGCCTCCACAAAGTGAATACAAAGTCAAAGACAGGGCATCCACAAAGTGAAACGACTTCAGATAATCAACGAGAGGCTTCTACAAGCTGAAACAAATTTTTGCGACAGGGCTTCCACGAAGTGAAACGATTTCAGGTAGTCACGTCAACGACAGGGCTTCCACAAAGTAAAACAGTTCCATGTACATAGTCAACGACAAAGCTTCCACAAAGCTACGCATTTCAGTTTCAGGTAGTCGACGACAAGCCATTAGCCAAGGTAGAGCTAAGGCGATTCAGGCCACAAGGTCGCGGATTCGATCCCCGCTGAGCCTCGCTACTTAGAATTGACGGCAATTTCAAATACACTGACTCTGGGGCGCGTACGTTTTCGTCAATGTGCTCTCCGATGTCGCGCGAATTCACGGGTCAACGAGAGAACCGGTTGCCGCGCATCTCGTGTTACACCGTGCGTGCGAGGAGAGACGTCTTGAACGGGTCGACAAATTCCTTTGCAAATGGGGACTGTAACTGTAAGCGCGAGGCGACCACATTGACGAAACGCAAGCGCGTCAAACTGTCACCCTCTCTCTGCGATCCAATCATTCTTCTACCTTTCCAAGGCCATTCGTCTCGGCGCCGCGCATTTCTCCGTTCGGACCTGCTTCTGGTTTTGTTTCGTCCCTTCCAAAGCAAAAAGACGCAAAGCTTGCCTTGCCAGCACCCAACTTCATCACTTGAGCTGGCGTCAGCATGAATTCCCTCCGCAATTGTCTTGTATTCCTTCTTCTCCTTGTCTTCCAGTCGACTTCGCAGGAGGAGGAGAAGTGCGGACGACCCTTCATTCCGCCATCAACGAGCGACGACCCCTGCCCCACTCTGGAGGGTCAGGTGGGGGTGTTGTAGTCGTGACGGGCGGAGGTTTCTTGCGAGCCGTGGCGTGCGTCGATCGCGATACTGTAGACGACTCAAATTGAACGCAACTGTTTGCAAATGGCTAGTTCCCAAAACTTTATCAAACCGCGCGCGGTAGGTACGGTACTCAAGTTGACGGCTCTTGTCTTCAGGTGGTGGAGGGCCAGGAGGCGCAGCCCCACTCCTGGCCCTGGCTGGTGCAGTTGAGGGACCACGGCAGAAGGCACGTCTGCGCGGCCACTATACTGAACGAGCGCTGGCTTCTCAGCACTGCCCACTGCTTCGTTTTAAACAACGAGACGAGAACGGGCCCTAGAGACAAGAGACTCCGAGCCTCGTGAGTTTGGCCAACTCTGGACTTGACTTCCATAGAACGCAAACTAAGCTTGTAACCTGAGTTGTGCTCCAAACCTAAGCAATACCTAGGCGAAGATCTAGAAGTCTAGAAGAGAATTAGTAGCTCTGTATGCTAGGGGGAACACCAAACTCTGCATGTCGCACACGGGTGAACAACGTCTCCGATTATCTTGGTCCATTTGCATCGCGATTGGGCCATTGGTACTCTGTATTGTTGTGTCGGCTTTGCCCAGGAAAAGCTCTGAACTTGAACAACTTTGCAGAAGAACACTTTTCAGAGACTTCGAGATAGTGGCCGGCAGCCACCTGCAGACGGCCGAGATCCGGACGGCGTCTCAGCAGTACCGTCGTCCCCAGCGCGTGATTCGGCATCCGCTGGCCAGTCGGAAGACCTACCACCACGACATCGCGCTGGTCGAATTGACGACTCCTCTCGAGTGGACGGAAGCCGGCCTGCCTTCCGACAACCAAGGCGCTCAACCCCTCTGGCAAATGCGTCGTTGCCGGCTGGGGAGTCGACCACGTGATCGATGGAAACGACCCCATCGAGCGATATCCGAAGTCGCTCAAGCAAGCCAGCATGCCGACAATAGGGCACGCAGACTGCCTTCGACAGTACAGGTAGGGCAGACGGAGGGTGCGTATATTTCGCCTGCGGCCGACAACTGTCGGGTCGTCGCATGCGGCGCTAATTCAACACTTAGCGAAAGTAGGGCGATGTTACTGCAGGGGACTGGTGGAGATCCTGCCGCAGAGCGTGTGCGCCCAACACAGCTGCAGGGGCACCTGCAAGGGCGATTCGGGCGGCGGATTCTACTGTCGAGATGGCTCGGACTGGACGGTGGAGGGTGTGGTGTCGGCCGGCATGCCCAACTGCACCACTGGCAAGCCGAGCGTTTTCGTGAGCGTCAGTCACTACTGGTGGCAGGGTTCCGGGCCTGTCCACACGATGCACAGCTAACAGCGTACGCGGTGGCGAGAAGGAATACAATAAGGGCAAGGAAGCACTTCCCTTTGGTCGACAGAACCATGATCTTGCCTTGCGCGGGGTTCCGTGGCGTTGATCGCCGCTGGCTGGTCGGGGGACACGTTTTAGGCCGATAAACAAACTGGCAGCACTTTAGCCACACGAGATAGACAGGGAACGGACGGAACACCGAATAGCAGTCGGCGGGCGGCTTTATAGACCCGGCCGACACAATAGCGACACACAGTAGATCACAATTTGCCTGCTGTGCGATAGAAACAATTCAAACGTTCAAAGGGAAAGAACGGGGGAGAATCACAAACTACGGTCGTATATATGTTCAAAAGAGGGCGCATACGGTAACTACATATAGGGACACAGCGATAGATAGTGTCAATCGATGTCGGCCCGGAACCCCTCCAACATCTTCTCCCTCCCTCCTTGAGCTCGGACCCCGAGCTTGTAGCGGTCGGCAGAAGAGAAGTCGGCGATGGCCGGTAGGGGAGCTGGTGATGATGGTGGCCGATGGAGAAGCTGGTGATGGCGGTTGTCCAGCCGACGGGGGAGTTGTCGCCCTCTTCTGGGGAGTAGGTGGGGGAAACTGGAAGCAGACAGAATTGAACAAGCACAAAAACAATGAAAATGTCCTGTCGCAATGTAGCGTAGAAGGCGAAAGGACACTCGACGAATCTCCGCTTCTCTGAGCGCTGTGTCCTCTGGCCGCCATGCTGATAGCATTGACTGTGCGCGCGGCTTCCAGACAGCAGCATGAACGCTGGCCAGAATGAAGGGGGCAGCGGGGAGACAGAAGCGCTGGCAGCGGTCGACGGCGAAGTTGGAAGTTGGTCGGCGGGCGCGCTGTTGGCGTTGGCAAAAGCGCGATAGGCCGTGTACTGGACGCCACGCGCTTGGCCGGCGGCGCCGGCGGGTAGGCGCCATGCGAAGGCGAAGGCGGGCGACTGCGTCTGGCGCTTCTGCGATCGTCTGAACCTAACTGTTCTCCTCGCGAACCGGAACTCGCGCATCCTCCCCTATCCACTCCTTGCTCTACACTCGCGCTGCGCGACGGCCGAGGGGCAGGGCCCGTGCGGGGTTGCGCTACCGTTGGCGAGTGGAGCACGCTCTGTGGGGTCCCAGGGGGCGCGGCCGGGTAGAGTCCCGTGAAGGGTGGAAGCGCTCTATATGCGACCGTTTGGGCGGGCGGCGTGGAAAGCACGTAGGGCGCCTGCAGCATGGGGCCCTGTGGTGACTGCTGCCGATAGAGTCTTGCGCGCGCTGGGTGGCATTGCTGGCGGCGGCGGCAATGCATGGTTCGCGTTCGGAGCATGGTTCGCGATCGGAGCAGCATGAGCAGCTGAACCGATGGTATGGTCGACGGCGTAGTAGAAGGTGATGGTCGGACGCGCGTTCTCGTCGGCGGCGGCGGCCTTCTGACTGCTGCTGCTGCTACCGTTCCGAAGGCGATGGCGGTTCGCACTCGATGGAGGAGCAACAAGCTCAACACGCAACGAAGCGAACAAGAAGCGCGTCGGCGGAACGGATTGCCGCTGTGATGTTGGCGGCTGCAGTGCGGATGATAGGGAAACGGTCGTTGGTGGCAGCAGAGAAGTGGTTGCCGCGCAGCTGGTACAGTTGGTGTCTTTGCATCGGTAGTACGGTAGTTCTGCGCGCAGCGAGGCATGGCCGTCAAACAGTTCTGCAGCCACACGAGCGCATGTTCGCCTTCCGCCGGCCGAATCACCTTCGTCTGCTGCGTTGGCATCGAGCGAACAGCAGAATGGCGCGAAGAAAACACGAAGGGTTGCACGGGAACGGTTGCACGCGGGGACGCGGGACGCATGGCGAAAAGCAAAAGAAAGCCAAAAGATGGCAGGGGGAAGGTCGTTGGGGAGGAAGGAGCGCAGCGCCCCCTTTCCGCCCCCTCAGAAAAGCACCATCTCGGTGCGGTCGCTGCTCTCGCATCGATGTTGCATCGTCGTTCGGTTGGCTTCTTGCAGTTGTGGCGCCTGAGCGGCTTCAAGCGAGTCCCCTGAGCGCCTCTCCAAATCCACCGAACCGGCCGCCTCCGCTGGAACACTGGCCTCCCTGACCAACTCATTGGCTTCAGGCTCTCTTCCCTTGGCGCCGGTTGGCTGGCCGAAAGGAACGCGGCGGGACTGCACGCCTCCCTCGCCATAGCCCTAGGCAACCGTACACACTGCTGCTGATTGCTCGCCGTCTCAGCCTCTAGTTGTCGCGGCGCCGCCTGAGGAAGCGAGGGCCTTTTACTGAGCGCGAGTCACTGCGATGCCATCGGATGAACGAAAGCTGCGTTGTGCGGGGGGTGATGCTGGGCGAGTGAAGCGAACAGAGTGGCCGACGGTGGACTTCGCTCTAACCCTCTCCGCGGGGAAGCTAACGTCACCATGGCTGCCAATGTGCTCGATTGCTGCTGCGCCTGATTGAGGGCCGCGCAGGGTGACCAGATGTCCCGATTTTCCGGGATTGTCCCGATTTTGCGCCTCAAAATCCCGGTTGAAGGAGCCTCCCAAACCGGGACAAATTATGGCTTTTCGACCAAAATTCCTCTTAGACATCTTTTAGAAACCGAAAAATTTCGCCTGCGGCGCTATTTTACAACTAAATTTGATATTCAAAGCTCAAAAATCGCTTGAATCTCACCTGCAGTGCTCAAGTTTAACAAATTTTGTTCAGGGAAGGTAAAAAATGTCAAATTTTTCGCCTGCGGCGCAAATCTTAAGCTCAAATAAGTGTTTCGCGAAGTTCATTATAGGTGCTTTTAGCACTGAAATGGAATAAATAATACAAAAATTTCGCCTGCGGTGCGATATTAAGATGTCGAATTTTGTGCCGTCGACACTGGCCGACGATGTCCCGATTTTCCAACCGAACGATCTGGTCACCCTGGGGCCGCGGCGGCTTGCGTCTCTCGCGTGGCTTCATTCACGACGTTGGCCCATCCGAGCCAGGCTTCCCAACTCGTTGCTAGCCCGCAAGCAGCCTCGAGGTAGACACACGAGCGGTGGGGCACACGCAAAGGCAAGGATCGCGGCTGGGTTTGCATCCTCACGCGCGCGCGCACAAAAGCTTGTCTAGCTGTCGCAACTGGACCAGACGGAACCCGCCGCGATGTTCGCTCTCTCGTAGGGCTCACGCCCGCGCGCGCTTCCTTGACTGACGACCGTCATTGGCCCGAAAGGCAGCACCTGTGCGGGTCCCTTGACGTCGCCCAGTCGCTCTCTCCGTCTCTCTGGAAAGATGGAAGCGTGTTATAGAATCCAAGGTCACGCCATTTGGTGGGAGGGTTCCGGGCCTGTCCACACGATGCACAGCTAACAGCGTACGCGGTGGCGAGAAGGAATACAATAAGGGCAAGGAAGCACTTCCCTTTGGTCGACAGAACCATGATCTTGCCTTGCGCGGGGTTCCGTGGCGTTGATCGCGGCTGGCTGGTCGGGGGACACGTTTTAGGCCGATAAACAAACTGGCAGCACTTTAGCCACACGAGATAGACAGGGAACGGACGGAACACCGAATAGCAGTTGGCCGGCGGCTTTATAGACCCGGCCACACAATAGCGACACACAGTAGATCACAATTTGCCTGCTGTGCGATAGAAACAATTCAAACGTTCAAAGGGAAAGAACGGGGGAGAATCACAAACTAGGGTCGTATGTTCAAAAGAGGGCGCATACGGTAACTACATATAGGGACACAGCGATAGATAGTGTCAATCGATGTCGGCCCGGAACCCCTCCAACAGTACTTGGATTGGATTGGCCAGCTGGTGCCAGATCAGGGCAGGAGCAGCGGAAAGGCCGCTACCACGCTTGCGCCTGCGTGCCGGTCTAGTTCATGTACGCATGTCTTGCAAAGCTTGAGACCGCGTGCGTGTGTACGTTCGTTGCGTGTTCTTGGCAAGCTGTCGATGCACAATTGGCATTCACGTGGCAGGCGGCTGTGAGAGAAGCGTCTTTTCAACTGGCGGCTATGGGTTTGACGAGGCGAGAGCCCAGTACACGGATGGAGGGGAAGCTGGCTTCGTGCCAGCCAGAGGGTACGCTATCCAAGTCTGCAAGAGTGGCTACAGTCTACATTCTGGCGAAACCTTCCAAGCAATTAAATGTCAAGCGAATGGACTATGGGCCCCTTTTGGACGGTGCAGTGGTTCCAGTCCTGGCAGGGCAGGTACATTTCTTCGATTACTTATAGGGTATGTATTTCCATTATGGGCCATCAGTAGCCAGTCGAGTCTAAATTTGCTCAGTATCACTCACTCCGTCTTCTTCAGCGGGCCCTGTCCTAATCATTGGGGGGAGGGAGGCCGCGACTCCAAAGCAAAACAACCACAGAGATCCTCTCTTTCGACCCGTCTGTCGATCGGGTGGAGCCCTGGAAGGCCTCGCTTCCCGCATCCACGTATGCTGTGGGTACGCTGGCCGGCTCCTTCGCCACTATGGGGGGCTTCATTGTCGTCCAGACCTATGACCAAAGGGCCTGGAGATGGACAGAGGGCGCCGGTGGAAAGGGGGGACAGTTCACGGCGGCTCCCAACATCACTATTAAAGGAGATACGGCGAGCGGCGCCATGATGGGTACGTCGTACGTGTTCAGCGCACGCGCACTGGAATCTGTTGGCAAGAGCTGGGCCATTCAGGCGATCACTTCGTCGTCTGCCTTCGCGATAAATGCGACCGTTTCTCGCCGTCCATCGACAGTAGTCGATGGCTGCCCGTCCGTCCCATGCCCACCATTGTTAGAGGCGGCGTTGCGATGGCCTCTCTCGGGAACAGCCTCTACGCGGTCGGCGGTTGGGTGACGTACAAATTGAACGCCAAGGGTGTGACCGACCTGCGACGTCTGGACGCGTCCACCTGGCGCTGGAGCTCGCTCAGTCCCATGGCCACTGGCAGATCGGGCGCTGGGGCTGCCGTCCTGTCCCACGGAGACGGCTCCTCCGCTCTCGTCGTCTGCGGCGGCTACACCAAGGAGACCGGCAACCTAGTCGTCTACTCTTCCTGCGAGCAGTACTCGGTGGAGGGGGACGAGTGGTCGCCCTTCCCATCGATGACGGTGAAGAGGCAGCTCTTTCGCCTGGTCGAGTGGCAAGGGGCACTCTATGCCATCTCGGGCAAATTCGGCAGAACCTATGAGAGCGTGCTGGATTCCATCGAGCGCTGGGATCCCGCGACCAACGAGTGGGAGGATATCCATGTCCGTCTGCCGAGGGGGAGAAAGAATTTCGCCACAATCGTCTACTGACGCGCCACTTCGGATATGCGATGCGCGCTACTTGTCAGCCCTTCGTTCTGTCCAACTTGTGGTAATTGTGGGTAGCGCTAAATGTTAGTTTAGGGTCTAGCTTAGAAGGCAACCTATAGTCCATTCAAGAAAGGCGTGCACTGGGGGGTTTTCGAGTCTGCAGACTTTGTGCTTTGGGAAACCCCAATGATTTATACATCGTTGGATACCCCTGTCGGAGTGTGTTGGCGCGGTGCGTGTTTGGCCATAATCACGCAACACGCACCGGTTTGAGGCGCACATGAAAAATTCAAGGTTTTGCACAGAGTGGGCGATTTTGATAATTTTTACACCAGGTGTTCCACAAGGTGTCCTCATATCACATTTCAAATTTCAGCGAAATCGGCTAGCTGCAGCGTTGGTTATGGCCTGCCGCGTGCACCCTACTTTGGCCCAAAATGGACAAAATCGCCGAAATCGGCCAAAAAGGGTACACTTTTTTAATAACTCAAGAGATAAATGGGGAAGTTTCTTTAAACTTTCTATGTGTGAACTAGAATCAATTGTCTACACAATGGAACAAACCCCATCTAATTAGGTTGTGACACTCTCCAATACGACTCAATCAAAGAGACCCTACTTTTGGCCGAAACGACGCTTTTCGGCCTGCTGGACGGCCTCGATCTGCAATCCAGCCGAAAAGCGTCGTTTCGGCCAAAAGTAGGGTCTGTTTGATTGAGTCGTATTGGAGAGTGTCACAACCTAATTAGATGGGGTTTGTTCCATTGTGTAGACAATTGGTCCCAGTTCACACATAGAAAGTTTAAAGAAACTTCCCCATTTATCTCTTGAGTTATTAAAAAAGTGTACCCTTTTTGGCCGATTTCGGCGATTTTGACCATTTTGGGCCAAAGTAGGGTGCACGCGGCAGGCCATAACTAACGCTGCAGCCAGCCGATTTCGCTGAAATTTGAAATGTGATATGAGGATACCTTGTGGAACACCTGGTGTAAAAATTATCAAAATCGCCCACTCTGTGCAAAACCTTGAATTTTTCATGTGCGCCTCAAACCGGTGCGTGTTGCGTGATTATGGCCAAACACGCACCGCGCCAACACACTCCGACAGGGGTATCCAACGATGTATAAATCATTGGGGTTTCCCAAAGCACAAAGTCTGCAGACTCGAAAACCCCCCAGTGCACGCCTTTCTTGAATGGACTATAGATGACTTTGACGCTGCACGCATCTTCTGCCTACAATAGTTCCGTGTGTCTATTAGTTTAGGAGTATTAGTTTAGGGCCTAACTTAGAAGGTAGCCTAGATAACTTTGACGCTGCACGTATCTTCTGACTACAATAGTTCCGTGTGTCTATTAGTTTAGGAATATTAGTTTAGGGCCTAGCTTAGAAGGTAGCCTAGATAACTTTGACGCTGCACGCATCTTCTGACTACAATAGTTCCGTGTGTATACCTCGACTTCTGGATTTGTCGTCAGATCCAGTCGAGCTTTTGCTTTGGCGAAATCGTCTTTTCCTGCTATTTGGGTGTATCGTTAAAGCGGTTCGAAGTAGGACGTCACAGAAGTGACGTGTAGCGACTAGCGACTTTACAACAAGGCGACGCCGCTTCTCGAGGAGTGAACGAGAGTTCTTCAACACAAACCTGCTCTGGTGACGGAATCAAAGATGCATAGTCCAGATGTCGACAAGTTATTAACAAACAATCTCGCGTCGGTGTGAAGAAATTAGCATCGCGAGATGCTGTATGCCAGATTGACGAACGCACAGTTAGTTGTCTGAATTGCGTAGAGTGACCTTCCCAGGCAACGTGTGCAATTGGGAAATATGGCGTATTGCCTTGAATAAATGATCGGAGTACAAAAACCTATTGTTTCGAAGTGGATGGAGTTTGACTGCAGTTGGCGGAAGCTCTTTGTGTGATTTACTGGCAGGTGTTTGCCAAGGTGACTTCTTCCCAGAAACAGGTCTGAATGGAGGAATGCGCGGCGCCGAGACACATGGCCTTGGAAAGACAAAAGACTTACTTGGTCGTAGAGAGAGGATGACGGCTTGGCGCGCTTGCGTTTCGTCAGTGTGATAGCCCCTCTCTTACAGTTCCCATTTGCAATGTAGTTGGGCGATCCGTTCGAGACGTCTCCCAGCGCACGCACAGTGTAACACGAGATGAGATGAGCGGCAACCGGTTCTCTCTTTGACGCGTCAACTCGCGTGACGTCGGAAAGCACATTGACGAAAACGTACGCGCTCCCTAACTCGGCGTACCCGCTGCAAACACAACCCCACTCTAAATTCTAGCAGGTCAGTAGCAAGCAGGCCAGTCACCTTGACTGCAGAGCTCTCGTCGTGCGCCAGAAGGGCCTGCGCTGCTATCACAGCTTCTGTTAGCGACAGCTACTGCCGCACGCAGCAACTGACTACCACTACAGTAACGAAGCACTACAAGGCGCCGAAGCCGAGCAGCAACTGACTATCGCTACCGTAGCGCAGCACTGTGGGCCGCCGACGCCAACCAGTAACGGACTAGTGTTATAGCAACGCAACACTACGAGACGCCGACGACCAGCAGTAAGAAGTACTACGAGACCCCTACGCCTTGGACTACCTTTACCGTAACGAACGAAGCACTACGAGGCGCTGACGTCCAGCAGCAACTGACTACAGCTTTCGTAACGAAGCACTACAAGGCGCCGACGCCCAGCAGCAACTGACTACCGTTACCGTAACGAAGCACTACAAATCTTTCCCGTCACAGTAAAAAATTTTTCCTGCGACAGTAAAAAATCTTTCCCGTCACAGTAAAAAACATTTCACCCTGAAATCCCATCTTTTTAGTCTGCCAGGTCAACTCTGGAAATTGGCAAAAAAATTTGTACTGTGACGACAGTAAAAGATTCGTTTTTTAGTCGACGAAATTTTTTCGCCGCGCCTCAGCGCGGCGAGGTGTATATATACGGATGACAATGTCTGTGTGTGTGTCTGTGTGTCCGTCGCACTAAAGTAAGATATGTGGCATATGTGGTCAAGTAGAGTCAAGGTCGCTGAGTACGGATCCGATGTCCGTTTCTGTTGCTAATTTCGCATTTTCGAGTTATTTACAATTAAAATATGAAAATGTGAAAATCGACTTTTTTTGCCAGATGCGCTAGCGGCAAAATTTCTTCAGGAATGGAAAGAGCATAGACCGCGGATAATTTGTAACACAAAAATTTTTTTTGCAGATGTGGAATTTAATAGAAATATGCGATTATTTGTCAAAATTGCATAAATTGACTAAAACACAACGTCATTTATTGACGAATGTGAATGCAGAAATGGAAAGGTCGTATGCCAATAAGGATTTGTGACATAGTTTTGCAGTTTTTAAAAATTGCAATTTCGAGATATTTTCAATCAAAATATGGAAATGTCGAAAATCGACTTATTCACCTGATGATATAGCGGCAAAATTTCTTCAGAAATGGAAAGAGTATAGACTGCGGATAATTTGTAGCGCAAGAGAATTTTTTGCAAATATGGAATTTAATAGAAATACGTGATTATTTTTCAAAATTCCATAAATCAACAAAACAGAACGTCGTTTTTTGACGAATTTGAATGCAGATATGGTAAGGCCGTATGCCAATAAGAATTTGTGACATAGTTTTACAGTTTTAATAAATTCCAATTTCGAGATATTTAGAATTAAAATTTATAAAAATGTCAAAATCGACAGTTTCGTCTGATGGCCAGAACAGCTGTTTATTGATGAATGTGCACTCGGAAACAGAAATGCGTACGCCGAACACAGGAGTTCGCTCGTACCAAACTTTTGGCAAGTTTTTTCGCCGCCCCCCAGGGCGGCGAGTATATATACGGACGCTAATGTCTGTTTGTGTGTGTGTGTGTGTGTGTGTGTGTGTGTGTGTGTGTCCGTGTGTCCGGAACAACTAAACATGACGGTTAGTGCCACCCGATGGAGTCGAATGCGCTGAGTAACGCGCCGTTGTCCGTTTCTGTTGCTAATTTCGCTATTTCGAGATATTTACAAGCAAAATACGAAAATGTCAAAAATGGCACTTTTATTTACAACTCGTATCGAGAAAGTTTTTGCTGAAATGGAAAGGGCATAAGACGCGATGAATTTGTGACATAGTTTCGGATTTTGGAATTCACGAAATTAGGGACATTTTCAAGGTTTTTGTCAAAATTCCCAAATTTTGACAAATTCAAACAGCTTAAATTTCAAAACTTCTTTGCACGGATGTATCGAGCATAGTCTGCCAAGTATTTAGCAAATAGTTTCAGCAAATATAATTAACGGAATTTAGGATATTTTTAAGAATTTTAGTCAAAAACCACAAATTTCGGCGATTTTAAACAGCTTAAATTTCAAAATTTCTTTTCACGGATGTGTCGAGCATAGTCTGCCAAGTATTTATCAAATAGTTTCAGATTTTATAATTAACAAAATAAGGGATATTTTCAAGGGTTTTGTCAAAATTCCCAAATTTTGACAAATTCAAACAGCTTAAATTTCAAAACTTCTTTGCACGGATGTATCGACCATAGTCTGCCAAGTATTTAGCAAATAGTTTCAGTGAATATAATTAACGAAATTTAGGATATTTTTTGGATATTGTCAAAATTCCCAAATTTCAACAATTTCAAACAGCTTAAATTTCAAAATTTCTTTTCACGGATGTGTCGAGCGTAGTTTGCCAAGCGTTTATCAAATGGTTTCAGATTATATAATTAATGAAATTAATGATATTTTCAAGGATATTGTCAAAATTCCCAAATTTCGACAATGTCAAACGGCTTAAATTTCATAATCTCTTTACATGGTTGTGTTGGGCATAGGCTGCCAAGTATTTAGCAACTCGGTCAAGATTTTATAATTAACGAATTTTGGGATATTTTCAAGGTTTTTTGTCGAAATTCCCAAATTACGACAATTTCAAACAGCTTAAATTTCAAACTTTCTTTGCACGATTGTATGAACCATAGTCTGCCAAGCATTTAACGAATAGTTTCAGATTTTATAATTACCGAAATTAGGGATATTTTCAAGGGTATTGTTAAAATTCCGAAATTTCGACAATTCCAAATAGCTTAAATTTCAAAATGTCTTTGCATAGTTGTGTCGGGCATAGTCTGCCAAGTATTCAGCAAATAGTCCTAGATTTTATAATCAATGAAATTAAGGACATTTTCAAGGTTTTTGGCAATATTGCCAAATTTCAACAATTTCAAAAAGTTTGAATTGCAAAATGTCTTTGCATAGTTGTGTCGGGCATAGTTTGCCAAGTATTTAGCAAATAGTTCTAGATTTTATAATTAAAGAAATTAGGTATATTTTCAAGGTTTTTGTCAGAATTTCAAAATTTCGACAATTTCAAGCAGCTTAAACTTCAACAAATCTTTGTGTGGATGCATCGGGCCCTGAGCCCAAAAGAAAAGGGCGTCGTCCCATTTATACCCTTTTCAATAGGGCGTCGTCCCATTTATACCCTTTTCAATAGGGTGTCGTCTCATTTAGACGCTTTTATTGCACTGTGTGCCTGCGGCGAATTTCTCTGATCCATTTATGGATCAGTTGCCACAATTATAAGCGGAAAGTGTGCCTGCGGCGATTCTTCTGATCCATATGTGGATCAGGTACCACAATCAAATCCAAGACCAATTGCGGCGATACCCCTCCAGAGATTGTCGACTAAATATCTAGCGGCACTTCACTATCCAGTGCACATTATCGCGCACACGCTCTCAAGTTTACACTGATGCCAACGTGGTGCCACAGTTTTTACACAAAGCTTGTTTTGCTGGATGTGACGTTTTCACACAGGCAGGAAACATCAGATAAACGGCGTCGTATCATGCCGATAACATATAGCGAACGCGGCGATATCACTGAGCTTTAGATCAGCTGTACAGACAACCGCATCGTGGGGATAGCTGCACTTGGCATTAAGGTACACGTTCTCAAGGAACTTTCTCCAGATACGGCTAACGATGTGTACAAAGTTCACTATACTGTTCACCAAGATTTGACAGGCACAAAGTGTAGGTTGAACTTTTTACACACACGGCTTGTTTACCGTGGTAGCAAATGAGCTATCAAAATATTAATAACCGTATTAATGACTTCACTGAAAGAAAGTTAATAATTCATTGAAATCGAATTTATTAATAAAATATTGATAAATGCAGCGAAACTAAAATAAATTGCGCTAAAATAAATAATATATGAATTATATTCTAAATTAGAATGCGCCGTGACGTGACTGTCGCCAGAGACCGCCTGGCCGGCAAGACTCGAAAACATGATTACTATCGGGTCTCGTGCCCTCCTTACCATACCGACCAAAATGTACAGACCAAAATCCTAATGAAGATCGTGTACTACTTGATACTAATATGTATGCAGTCGCGATCGGGCGTGCGCCGCTCTGAATCAGTCTGTGTGCACAGCACGTTGCTTGGCCTCAGTTTGTCCGTAGCCCCTTCTGTGCATAGGTACACTCTCAGTTATCCTTCTTCGGTAATATCACTACTTCCCGTAACTGTCCTGATGCCGACTTTGCATTGTCCGGACTGTTCTGCGACCGAGGATTCGGTGGAGTCGATGGAGGTTCACGTCAACGTCAGTCACCTGGAGTGGTTCCCGTTCGAGTGTCGCTACTGCGACTCCGTCAGACTTCCCACTCGACTGCTACTATTGAAACACCTGCAGCAGAACCATCCCAACGAAAGAGTCTCGGTGAGAAAGTGTTCAAATTCGGGTTGGGCCGTCACCTTTCATTTGTGATGGTGTTTGATTTATCGACTGGTGTGATCCATGTTCGACTGATCAGCCAGCTGACAGCTTGGTACACCGTCTTCCAGATCATTTACAATCCCGACCAGTGGAAGCAGTCCTGCCTGCGTCAGAAGTTGCAGATGGCGCAACACCCCGATGCTTCTCACCGTGCGACTCAGAAGTCAGCCTGGCGCGACGCCTACATTGGCCAGACCGTTCTCGGCGCCCGGAACTATCCGGCTGCACAGAAGCCGTTCGACAGGTGATCATTCAGAATGTAATGTCTTGGCCAGATAGGCACATGCGGACGCTCTTCAGTGTGTTTCTGGCGACCGATGCCGATGCTCGTCTGGCGAAGGTCGAGGTCGGAGCGGCGAGCGCGGACGAAGAAGTTAGCAGACCGACGAACGAAGTACCGCGCGCTGACATGCCTACTGGAGTCTACCTACGGGGAGAGCAGCCGTCTCCGATCAAGAAAGAGTCTGTCGTAGCCCAAGTCATCGCTCTTGACGGCGACGAAGGACCCTCAGATCACAGAGACAGTGGAGCACAATCGACGAACGCGTCCACGAATTGCGACTCTCCGACCGATAAGCAGCGACAGGAAAACGGTGTCTTGCAGCCGAGGAACGGCAGTTGCGGAGCCCAACGGGCGGAGTGGCGGACGTCGACAGGAGCAGCGTGTCACACGCAGACAGTCAAAGGTTTGCCGTGTGCATTTCCGGGGCTTTCTTTCACGACGTATGATGCCAGTGGTTGGCGAATCGAATCGCGGTCCCGCCGCCCCCTGCCGCCATTCCAGGTTCGCCGTTGACCGAAGACGCGCCAAGTACCCAAACTGGTCGTAAATGCGCGTCATGTCACGCCACCTGCTTGAAGCAGCTCAAAAGAGAGCTTTCGTCTGCCACTTCCACGCGACAGACACTGAATTATCGCTGCTCCAAGATGGATTGCGGTCGCTGGAACGGCGCCGCGTCACCCACTGGGCCCAATGACTTCGCAGCCGTGGTGCTGCCTAGGATTCGATTGCCTGCTGCAACTGCTGCCAGATGCAAAGTTCCTTGTAACGAGAGTAGGAAGCCGAGAGGGCTAGTCAGGTAAAACGATCTAAGTTTCAGTGCTTCCGCTTCGGTTGGACTGGTTAAAACATTTCAGAACAACAGCCGCCTCAAAAGGAGACAAAGCGCCAAAGAACATGGCGGCGCTGCGTTACAGAGACATGGCGATCAGCCCTTTGAACGGTGGACTTCGTTCGTCGTCACTTGTTAGCGTATAACCTACAAACAGTAGTACTATGTAAAACTGACATGTCAGAGCGTAGTTGATCGCTCTGTTTTGCAGTATGCGTGTATGTATGTACCCGTTCCGTTGCAGCGTTCTGTCAGGGCTGCAAGAGGCAGATAGCTCGCAGCGAAATACCAACCCACGTCTACAACCATCTTGCCGTGGAGAAGCGCGAGAGGCGATTCCGATGTCTCGTCAAAGGCTGCGGAGTCGGCTATGGCTCACACCTGGGCACCATATTGCACCTGGCGAAGAAACACCCAAAAGTCGATCAGAAGAAGCGTCCTGAGCTCGTCGAAGACAGAACTTCGCGACGAGCGCTGTTTTGCGCTTGATAGAGGAAGCGATGACGATGAGCATCGGAATACACACTATCTCGTACAACAAACGCTCCCTCTCGAATCAAGGTCAACCAGTGAGTGCCATTCCCCCTCTCCTTTTAGAATTTTTTCGCCCGGCCTCAGCCGGGCGAACCCCTACGAGAGCTTTTCGTGCGTGCGTTCGTCCGTCCGTCCGTCCGTCACGCTTTCAGATCTCGGCGTTGGTAGGTCGTAGGAAGGCGATCTTGGGCTCTACGGAAATGTCTCGACTCACTGAGAATTGCGCTAAGAGGTTTCGAAATTCAAAAGTTTGAATTGCGCGCGCTACAGTAATCCGAAGGTCAAAATGGAAAATGGCTCTAACTCGCTCGTCTTAAGTCGTAGAGCGGCGTGCGATAGGTCAACTAAAAGGTCTCGACGTGCTCTTTCGTTTGGCATTAAAACTTTTGTTAATTACGCATAAACGCAACACGAAAAGCGACATTCTCGCGTTTTTTACGCAGAAATCGCTCTAACTCGCTCAGCGTGCGTCGTACGGAGACGATCTTGGGTTGGTTGGATAGCTCTCGACTCACTGATCATTTGTTCTTCTATTGGTCGAAACTCAAAAGTTTGAATTTCGGGAGCTACAGTAACCCAAAGGTTTAAAACGCAAAACTTATCTAACTCGCTCGTCTTCCGTCATAGAGAGACGATCTTGAGTTCGTTGAATAGGTTTCGGCACACTGATAATTCCGTTAAGAGAAGTCGAAATTCAAAAGTTTGAACTGCGCGCGCTACAGTAACCCGAAGGTCCAAAACGCAAAACGGCTCTAACACGCTCGTCTTACGTCGTAGAGCGGCGTGCGATGGGTCAACTAAAAGGTCTCGACGTGCTCTTTTATTTGGCGTAAAAATTTTGTTAATTACGCAAACACGCACCACGAAAAGCGACATTCTCGCGTTCTTAGCATAGAAATCGCTCTAACTCGCTCAGCATGCGTCATAGAGAGACGATCTTGAGTTGCTGGATAGCTCTTGACTCACTGATCATTGTCCTTCGACTGGTCGAAACTCAAAAGTTTGAATATCGCGAGCTATAGTAACCCAAAGGTTTAAACAGCAAATAGGCCCTAACTCGCTCGTCTTACGTTGTAGAGCGGCATTCGTTCAACCGTTTGAAAGCTTACGTTGAGGCAGTTGTTGAACGGTCATTCCTAAAGAAATACTTTTGTTTTTTTAAACCCTTGTCTTACGAACAACTTTGTCTGCAAAAATAATTAATCCCGGGCGATCCCAATGTTGCCTTGCAACAACACTCAGAAGTGCGTGTGTCTTGCTCAAAAAAAATAATCCCGGGCGATCCCAATGTTGCTTTGCAACAACCGCTCAGAAATGCGTGTCTTGCTCAAAAAATTAATCCCGGGCGATCCCAATGTTGCCCTGCAAGAACCTCTCAGAAAGGAGCGTGTCAGAAGTAGCGCATGAATAGTGGACTCCGGGCGGGCGCGCGTCATATCGGAAAGGCTTCGAAATACTTTACAAAAGTATCCACTCTTTTGCTCTTCCACTTTAAAACACTCACAAACCACTCTGTATTAATAAAACAACTCAACTTTTTTAAAACAGCTTGTTTGAATATGGATAAAATTATACGCGTCGCCCACCGCCGCACACTTTGTGAAGTCAGAGTGAGCCCCGTGAAAATTAATAAATCAACATGTGGCCATCTCTGGTATCATAACCAAATATATTTTAAAAGCAAGCAAACCACTAAAGACGAAGTGTAAGAGTAGAGTTTTGCCAGTCGCGAGGGGCCGAATTCATGAGCGCCCGCACCTCAAATATGCGCCCCCCCCCCCCCCCAATAAGCCCCTCTGGATGCATGAAGAATGGGAATACGCGCTCAGGGTAATCATTGGGGGTATTACGATACGCTGCATATTGTAGATCGAACCCTTAATCTTAGAAACCAAGCGACCCCCTAGACTGCGCCGGCTTTCATCGACAACCTCGATCACTTGCACATAATGTAGGGAGTCTGCTGGATGCACAAAGCCGCTTGGCATACGAACAATCCGTCACAATCTTCACGCCTTTCTTCTCTATTCTCATGAGTACACGTGCGCTCTCTGTCAACGTCAAGTCGACCACGATGACGACAGTGCTGCAGTGTCCGGATTGTCCGGTGACGGAGGATTGTATGGAGTTGATGGAGGCCCACATCACAGTCAGCCATCTGGAGTGGTTCCCCTTCGAGTGTCGCTACTGCGACTCCGTCCGACTTCCCACTCAACTGCTGCTCCTGAAGCACCTTCAGCAGAACCACCCGAACAAGAGGGTCTCGGTGAGTCGGGGAAGACAGCGGATTGCGGCTGCGCCATATACGAACCATCCAGCATTCCGAATACAGTGTTTGTTCGATTAGGCGAAAGACCAGCAAATGCAGTACAGCTCGCAGTTTGCAACATGCACACCGTTATGTTCCAGATCGTTCACAATCCCGACGAGTGGAGACTGTCTTGCCTGCGGCGGAAGCTGGAGATGGCCCGAAGTCGGCAAGCGGTCCGGCATGATGCCTTCAGCAGTCAAAGCCGTTGTACCCAACCACAGACGTCAGAAGCTGCCGTCTCACTACAGCCGTTCCAAACGTTAGCATTTATCTTAGTATGTGTAGAATATACATAGGTGGTATAGCACAGCCTTGAGATGTTGTACCGTAAACTGTTTTGCACTGTCTTCAGCGCTTCCTTCGGTGCGCCACCTCCCGCCGCCACGACTCACTCAGACTCTTTCCAAATGTCTTTGACCAGGGCGGAAATTGCCAACATGTCTGCTTCCCAGCCTCCAACTAATACAAGTGTAGCGCCGGGGGCTCTTCAGCAGCGTCTTTGGTGGCAAACGACAGATGATCGTAGAGACCAACCGACTGCCTTGAAGGCAGAGAGGATCGAAGCCGAAGTCATCACGCTTCTTGACGATAAAGACGTGTCACCTGCATCAGTTCAGCAGTTGTCAGAGGACCAACCCGTAACTGCTGCTGTCCATTCTCAGCCACAGACCCATGGCGTGCCTACCACCGACTCCATTAACAACACAGACGCAGCTTCAGTTGCACAGAAACGCTCAACGAAGGAGACGACGCCTAAGCGCGTGCTGCAGGTACAGACAAAGGAGAAAGAATCAGCGTCTCATGCACCGAAGGTCGCGAAGACGTCGTCACAATTGCCGTCATCGCAAGAGGAGACGGACAAGCCAGTGGGGTCACCAAAGCGTGCGACGGAGGCGACACTGGCCACATCCCCGCTAAAACTGCTGATCTCACTGCCTCGGGTCTCAAATAAGAATGCACCACCGAAGACGACAGCAGTTCTACAGATGGGAGCGAAAGCGAAAGATCCGAAGAAAGAGTCCAGTTGGCAAGAATTGGCCGCCGGCGAACGGCAAGAAGGAGCGCGGGAAAAGACGACGAATTCGGTAGCCAGCAAGTTGCTGGCAGCGTTGAACAAGAAGCGGGAGACTGCCCGACTCGCTTCCGGTGACACCCCGCCGGCCCAGACGGAGGAAGACTCCGGGCGACGTGATCGAGGTATCCGGATTCTCCCCAAGAAACTCGTATTGACTGAACCCGACAACACCAATGATTGAACACGTTTGCATACTGTAGGTATAACAATGGGTCCCTCCCTACCACTGCCATGGAGTGGAGAGCATGTCGCGGAAGTGCGGAAAGGGGGGGGGGGTATTGAAGCAGGGAGAAGGACGACTTCATTCGCACACTGTCCCAATCATTTAGTTCGTTAGTTTCAATGTTGCTTATTCATTCTAGCGCAACCGCCAGTACTACAGCCCCTACGTCGATTGATTGGGGACGCTCTATTCAGAGCCAATCCTAGCATTGGCGTCAAACCACCTTTAATAAATGCCTCGACTACCGTCGCTGGCGCCTCTCCGCGAGCCAAAGAGTCGCCCGTTGCATCGTTGCTCTACCGGTGCACCAAGACAGGGTGGCAGCGGGCCAAGCCAGCCGGCAATCGTGCAATGGAAGTCGTGTCGATCACTGCGCCCGCGAAGCCGACGAAAAACATCGGGTAAAGGACAGAAGTTTGTTCTTTGCGGGTAGTGGTTTCGTCGTGCTATGCGTATTCATGCGTGACGTCAGCAGTGCCATTGTCAGACCGCCACTGGCGCCGAAGAAATCCTCCGCGGTGGTCGACATTGGCACTAAGAAAGGCGGTCGTCCGGCTTCCGCAGTGCCTCGCAAGGGCAGCGGAACCACCCCAAGCGGTAGGCAACTACATAGATTCGCACTTCGCAACGATTCTTGACCGTTTCAGAGTGACCCGTTGCTCTTCCAGGCTTCTGCCAGAGTTGCCGTCGGCAGGTCAGCCGGTTCCAGCGCAGTGACCACGTCTACCAGCACCTTCTGGAGGACAGGCAGCAGGCGCGTTTCAGTTGCCTTGCTTCCGGCTGCGGCTTCCACTTCTTCAAGCGGCGCAGCGCCCTGGTACACGTCGCCAGGCAGCACCCTTCGGTGGGAGTGGACGGAAGATGCGAGCTCATCGAAGACCGAACCTTGGAACTGGCCAAGGTGTTTGAAGAGCAGAGACAAGGACTGTTCACAAACTGACGTTGCTCAGGGAGCGCTGTTGTTACATACATTGGGACAGCACTGATATGCGAGTCGGAGATATATGAACGAATGTAGGTACGAATGTACTGTAGGCCAGGAGTGATTATTCTGCTTTCGCCGTGATTATCCGTGTATGTGTAGTTTTTATCGCGGCCGCATAAGCGCAGAGTGCTTGCGATTGCGTGTGTGTGTCGAAACGAAGAATCGCCAAACGTAATGGCCGGCCGTGGTAGCACAGCACGTGAAAGGTTAGGCGCAGGCCGTCCCTTTAGATGTGAAGACAAAATGAGGGAATGACGTCTACCGTATTCCTTGACTGCAGGATTGCCTTGGCAAGCGCTCTTCATAGGTAAACAGACGTCAGAGAAGAATGTGAAGAAAGAACTGCGTAGCGATAAGACTGCTGGGGCAAACGTGCGTTTTCGGCCTCCTTTCCGGCTGGAACACTTGTGTAGTACTGGTTCTGTAATATTTTGTAGTGTCTCGTCCTCGTCTCTTGAATTGCTTGCCAAACCAACAATATCCATTCCAACCGACGAGAATTCCATAGAACTTCCGTCATGAAGTACTACCGCTCGCGGACGACGCTGCAGCAGAGCTGGGAGGACATCGTGGTCGCCTTCTGGCGCCGCTACCCCAACCCCTTCAGTCGGCACGTCCTCTCGGAGGACACGCTGTATAGGGAAATCCGGGGGCCCGTCATCAAGAGTCGCCGACTTCTCATGAAGACGACCAATCGCCTACCGGCCTGGGCGCAAGTTCTGGGCAAGGGCTTCGCTTCTCAGGCGCCAGTGGTGGAGGACTCTGTGGTGGACAGGCAGAACCGGACGCTGACGACCTTCACGCAGAACGTGGGCCATCACACGAGACTGATGAAGGTGGTGGAGAAGTGCGTCTACTCGGCCAGTCCGAAGGACAGTTCCAGGGGCCAGATCCTGATCACCAGGGAGGCCTGGATCAGCTCCAGGGTGAGTGGCTCGTCGCTGAAGTGAGTGGAGCTCATTGGCGCGATTGGATGTCGATTGTCAGCCTCTGTGTGTGTGTGTGTGTGTGTGTGTGTGTGTGTGTGTGTGTGTGTGTGTGTGTGTGTGTGTGTGTGTGTGTGTGTGTGTGTGTGTGTGTGTGTGTGTGTGTGTGTGTGTGTGTGTGTGTGTGTGTGTGTGTGTGTGTGTGTGTGTGTGTGTGTGTGTGTGTGTGTGTGTGTGTGTGTGTGTGTGTGTGTGTGTGTGTGTGTGGGGGGGGGGGGGGGGGGGGTGTGTGTGGGTGTGTGTGTGTGTGTGTGTGTGTGTGTGTGTGTGTGTGTGTGTGTGTGTGTGTGTGTGTGTGTGTGTGTGTGTGTGTGAACCCCGCCCCCCCCCCCCCCCCACCCCCCCCCCCCCCCCCACCCCCCCCCCCCCCCACAACACCCCCCCCCCCACACACACCCACACACCCACCACACCCCCCCCCAAAAGTTTGAAATTCGCCGAGTTACAGTAACCCGAAATGTCAAAACGCAAAACGCTCTAGCTCGCTCATATTTTTTCATCAATTAAACAGCAATCGACACATCAGTGAAAGCAACGTGCTCTCATGCGACTGCAAAGCATCTTTGCAGTTTACGCCGAACACGCACCGCCGAAAAACGCCATTCTGAGAACATTTGACGCTAAATCGTTCTAGCTAAGCAACTTTGCGTCGTGAGAGACAATCTCGGAGTCAGTGGATAAGCTGGATTCACTCGGTAGTTGTTCCCATTGGTGAGAACTCAAAAATTGAATTTCGCCGTTACCAGTAACCGAAGGTTTGAAGCGCAAAACGGTTCTAACTCGTCTGTCTTGCGTAGTTGAAGGTGATCTTTGGCGCCTTGGATAGCTATTGGACTAATTGATCATTTTGTTCTCCGTTCGGCCAAAAAACTCGAAGTTTGAATTTTCACAAGTTACCATAACCCGAAGGTCCAGAGAAAAACGCAAAACGGCTCTAACTCGCTCATCTTCTCGTCGTAGAGCGACAATCGACACAAGCAATA
>JASAMZ010012437.1:0-41263 GCA_030248115.1 Linhomoeus sp. GSCO2_2
CAGGGAAGCAGACGGAGGTTCTGCAGGACATGCTGAAGAAGTTCCGCAACATGAACGTCGACTACGAGCTGGTCGGCTTCTACCAGGTACACCCCTTTGGCGCCTGCTTCACCGAGGACCTCGTCCAAAGCCTCTGGGACTACCAGAGCACCTGTCAGGACGCCGTCGTTCTCGTTTACGGTAAAGGGTATTGACTTGTCATCGCCTAAGGCCTCGCAGCGTCAATAGCGTCTCCTCTATCAGATCCGATCAAGACGAATCAAGGCCAGCTGAGCCTGAAGGCGTATCGGCTGAGTCAGAAGGCGCTCGACCTCTGCTACGTCGACTGGTATCCGGAAACGTGGGTGGTCTTCCTTTGATAAGGGCGAGCCGAAGTGTGCCGCTACCACAGCAGAGTGTATGTATATCCTCTCACTAGGGTGAAGAAGGCAGGACTCACATTCGAGAACACCTTCGAGGAGCTGCCTTTGATCATCAAGAACTCGCATCTTATCAACACGCTGCTCTACGAGCTGAAGGTGCGCCGGCAGAGCCAGGCGCCCTCCGTCAGTCTCCGCCTGGGAACCAAGTGAGAGCTCTCCTTGGCGGCGTTATGGTACTCTTGCAGTGAGCATAGCATTGGACTGACGTTGTTGCAGCGGCGGCCTGGAGCGCTGCATGCGTCAGATGATGGGGCACGTCGACGACATGAATCGCGCCCTCAATCAGTTCAACAAGTACGCCATCGAGAAGCAACGCTACGACACCTTCTACGCCGGCCTCATGCAGAAGCGGGTTCGAGCTTCCGTTGTCACCACTTCGCAGCTACCTATTCGGCCGTCCTTCCTTCACGCGCTGTTCAAATACAGTGAGCTGTCGTTGTCGTCTTCCTTCAGGCGGCGGAGAACGAGCAGAGGAAGCTGCGCGGGGAGGCGCCCCTCTCCTTCGATGAGCTGAAGAAGCAGCTGAAGCAGCCGGTGCTGCAGTCGAAGAACGGCATGGGAATGATGGAGAACTTCCTCGCGTCCGCCCAGACCGCCGCCCATCTCGACCACGCGCTTCAGGTGCGTGCGTCTCTGTCTGTCTTGGCGGTCGCTGTACGCCCGCCATGCGAAGAGATAAGGCGACGTTTGTGAGAGTGACCTATCGCTTGTGGTGCCACATTCTCATTTCTCAACTGATTTCTGCTCGAGCGCACTTCTCGACTTCCTTCGTGTCAAGTCTAGTGCACATCTCTGTTTATGTATAGGCCAAGTTAGATACTGTGTAGCTACTCTTCCATTCCAGGTGGCCGGGGAAAATCTCATCAAGCTGAACGTGACCACCGCTCTGGGTGATGACAAGTAGCTAGGGATACATTGGAACTGTTGGTTTCTTGGTTGTGGTTCGTTGCTTGACGGGAAAGATGCATGGGACGGTGAGAACAGGACGTCGGCAGACGACTGCCGTGCGCAAGCATAGTGCACTCGCAGAACGTTTGGCGCATTTGAATAGAATGCGTTCGCTGCGCTCTTCTATAGCAGATACGACTGTGTACGCTGCAACATACTTGCCAGTTCTAGTGGAACTGGCAGAGCTCGCAGTTGAGACGCTTTAAACAGATGGAATACAGTAACTGAGCTTCATCCTTCAATTTTGAATCAAACACTAGTCCTCCAAAGCGAAGGCTGATTGGCCAAATTTGAACGTAATAGCCAATCATCGCCTTTGTATTTGTCGTCAGTTGAGTTTCATACGGAAGTTTTGTACAGGATACTGTAGCATATGATCACTTACGCTTTATGCTTGCTTTTATCACGCGACGATGACACAGCCGAAATTATGGCGCCAGTGTCATTCTGTGGAGATACACCTAGTGCGCGTGCATAGCTGCTTTCAGTAAGGTCTCCACACAGTTCCTCCTCTCTTCGCTGTCGACTTGTCTGTCTGACGGTTCGATTCCGAGGACGAGTCATCCGTCGTCGGCTGCGGCGGTGGCCCTGAGGATACTGAAGGCGGAGCCAAAGGAGTAGCCGTGGACGACGTTGCCGAAGTTGATTGTGGTAATAGGGTCAACGGCATCTGTTGAGGGATCGGTACCACTTGCGACAGCAACTGAGGCGTCGTCGGAATGACTGGCGGAAAAGCGGCAACCAGCGCCGCAGCGGCGCCGAGGTGGCCGAACGGCACATTGGCAGACGGCGCTGCGGAGTAGAGAGCGATGGGCTGTCGAACAGTTGCGCTCTCTTCGCGAGGGTGGCTTCGCCTCAGCCGCTTCCTCTCCGGCTCAGGTTCTGACAGTCCAGAAGCAGCGTAGGTCCCCTTGGGTCGCTTGTGTAACACTGAAATTATATCTCATACCGTCCTACTTGGTTAGATGGGTTACACTTGCTGCTTCCTGTGGCGTTACTTACAAAGGTCCGTCGTAGGCGCCGTGGTGGCCAACGGTGGAAGGGGAGGAAGAAGGGCGGCTTTCGCGCGTGGCTCCCTCGGTCCGTCAACGGTCACCTTGATGGCTTCATCGTAGGTCGCCACCTGGACTGGATTCGTGTGAAGGATGATCGACAAGCGGAAAGTCTTCCCTGAATGGCCAGTAGAGTAGGCTAGGCAGTGTGTGACAATTCCGCCAGCACTCATCTACCAACCTCTTCCACTTTTGCCCAAGAAACGCAGGTCCCGAAAAGTCGCCTCCTGACCGCGCATCTTAGCCTCGTTGTTCTTGAGATCGGCACAGCAGTTGTCCTCATTGCCGGCGCGCACGACCACCAACGTGCCGTCATCCACCGCGTCCAGCGCAACCACCCGAAAGCTGCGCGGCAGCGCCTTGTTAGAGCGCCAGTGGTGTGGTAGTCCAGTGCACAGAACCGCTGGACTGCTAGTTTCCACCAGTTCGGTTCCACCGCTGGCAGATTCGCTCTCAACTGTGGGTGAAGACGTCGCTTCCATGCGGTTCGGCCGTCTCGGACGCTTGCTGGACAACAGGAAACGCGCTCGGTTACGCCGTGGGCCTGATCCGCCGATATTTTGTTGCGGGCTGTTACCGCGCCGCAAGTCGCCACCTATGGCTGTTGTTGCGGCGAGAGACTGACGGACGAACAGACAGAGACGGAGCGGCGTCGACCGCGTAAAGATGAAAGGCGGGCGATAGACGGAGGGCGGCCGCGCGCGCGCAGGGCGGCCGGCGGAAGCGCCACTGCTCCTCCTCAGTCGTTCAATGGTTTTACGATCGCCTGGAGAGCGGAAAGAGAGAGAGAGCCGCCACTGGGTGGCCGGCCGCCGCCTATCATTCAGCGACGACTATAATCGCCCGTCTACCGCCATAGACGGCGCGGAATCCAGGCGCACAGCAGATGGTCACCGCCAAAGGCTGCCATTCGACACTGCGGCAGCCGCGTCGGACGACACCATACAAGAACGATACACCACAACTTGTTGTTGCTGGCAAATCGCCGTGTCCCCGTCGTCACTTCGCTCACGCCGTTCGGTAGGCGCCAACTGATCGGCCGGCCAAGGTTTAACGGTTTAACGGGTCAGCGAGCGAGATCAAGACAAGACCGATAGAAGCCGGCTATACACGGCCAATACAATGGCGGATGGTGGTAGCAGATGGCTCCTTTCAAAGCGGAGCGGACCGACAACATTCGTCGCATACCGACCAGTCGACGACGCAAAAAGAACTAGTCTACTCGACCCTCCGCTCCACGGCAAAAATTCTTGTTTGCCCACCTATGCTCAAAGCGGAGTGCGCGTCGGCGAGCAGCCCACCAGCTTACCACCACCAATCGCTTCTTCCGAGATCACAAGCAATTTCATCGAATACCACAACCGACTTACAGAATCGCCACTTACGGAACACAAGGAACAGTCGTGAGAGATACACAGCTAGGTCACAAGCCAAGCAGGGAACGATTGCACAAACATCCATTCTCCAAAGTTCCTACGTTGCACCTACATAGACATTAGTGACGACAGAAGCAGCGCGCGAACAAGCTCGTCAGAGGCAGTCGGAATGAATACCTACAACCGAAGACGGGCGGGACGATAACTTGCGCCAACGAAAGCGGCAAGGCGAACGAAGTGTGCGAACTTATGCACTTCTCGACGTGCACTCTCCAATGTCCAAGGGGCGCAATAGGCGCGTGGTGACGGGGTTCCGGGCCTGTCCACACGATGCACAGCTAACAGCGTACGCGGTGGCGAGAAGGAATACAATAAGGGCAAGAAAGCACTTCCCTTTGGTCGACAGAACCATGATCTTGCTTTGCGCGGGGTTCCGTGGCGTTGATCGCCGCTGGTTGGTCGGGAGACAAGGTTTAGGCTGATAAACAAACTAGCAGCACTTCCACCACACGGGATATACAGGGAACGGACGGAACACCGAATGGCAGTCGGCCGGCGGCTTTATAGACCCGGCCGACACAATAGCGACACACAGTAGATCACAATTTGCCTGCTGTGCGATAGAAACAATTCAAACGTTCAAAGGGAAAGAACGGGGGAGAATCACAAACTACGGTCGTATATATGTTCAAAAGAGGGCGTATACGGTAGCTACATATAGGGACACAGTGTCGATCGATGTCGGCCCGGAACCCCTCCAACATCTTCTCCCTCCCTCCTTGAGCTCGGACCCCGAGCTTGTAGCGGTCGGCAGAAGAGAAGTCGGCGGTGGCCGGTAGGGAAGCTGGTGATGATGGTGGCCGATGGAGAAGCTGGTGATGGCGGTTGTCCAGCCGACGGGGGAGTTGTCGCCCTCTTCTGGGGAGTCGGTGGGGGAAACTGGAAGCAGACAAAATTGAACAAGCCCAGAAACAATGAAACAACTGTCCTGTCGCGACGTAGCGTGAAAGGCGAAAGGAGACTCGACGAATCTTCGCTTCTCCGCGCGCTGTGTCCTCTGGCCGCCGCACTGATAGCATTGACTGTGCGCGCGGCTTCCAGACAGCAGCATGAACGCTGGCCAGAATGAAGGGGACAGCAGGGAGACAGAAGCGCTGGCAGCGGTCGACGGCGAAGTTGGAAGTTGGTCGGCCGGCCGGTGGAGAAGTCGCCGTCGTCGACCTCGCGCTGCCGCGCGCGCGCTGGGTGGCATTGCTGGCGGCGGCGGCAATGCATGGTTCGCGTTCGGAGCATGGTTCGCGATCGGAGCAGCATGAGCAGTTGAACCGACGGTATGGTCGACGGTGTAGTAGAAGGTGATGGTCGGACGCGCGTTCTCGTCGGCGGCGGCGGCGAGCCTTCCGACTGCTGCTGCTGCTACCGTTCCGAAAGCGACGGCGGTTCGCACTCGATGGAGGAGCAACAAGCTCAACACGCAGCGAAGCGAACAAGAAGCGCGTCGGCGGAACGGATTGCCGCTGTGACGCAGGCGGCTGCAGTGCGGATGATTGGAGAACGGCCGTATGTGGTGGCAGCAGAGAAGTGGTTGCCGCGCAGCTGGTACAGTTGGTGTCTTTGCATCGGTAGTACGGTAGTTCTGCGCGCAGCGAGGCATAGCCGTCAAACAGTTCTGCAGCCACACGAGCGCATGTTCGCCTTCCGCCGGCCGGATCGCCTTCGTCGGCTGCGTTGGCGTCGAGCGAACAGCAGACTGGCGCAAAGAAAACACGAAGGGTTGCACGGGAACGGTTGCACGCGGGGACGCGAAAGGCATGGCGAAAGGCAAAAGAAAGCCAAAAGATGGCAGGGGGAAGGTCGTTGGGGAGGAAGGAGCGCAGCGCCCCCTTTCCGCCCCCTTAGAAAAGCACCGTCTCGGTGCGGTCGCTGCTCTCGCATCGATGTTGCATCGTCGTTCGGTCGGCTTCTTGCAGTTGTGGCGCCTGAGCGGCTTCAGGCGAGTCCCCTGAGCGCCTCTCCAAATCCACCGAACGGGCCGCCTCCGCTGGAACACTGGCCTCCCTGACCAACTCATTGGCTTCAGGCTCTCTTCCCTGGGCGCCGGTTGGCTGGCCGAAAGGAACGCGGCGGGACTACACGCCTCCCTCGCCATAGCCCTAGGCAACCGTACACACTGCTGCTGATTGCTCGCCGTCTCAGCCTCTAGTTGTCGCGGCGCCGCCTGAGGAAGCGAGGGCCTTTTACTGAGCGCGAGTCGCTGCGATGCCATCGGATGAACGAAAGCGGCGTTGTGCGGCAGGTGATGCTGGGCGAGTGAAGCGAACAGAGTGGCCGACGGTGGACTTCGCTCTAACCCTCTCCGCGGGGAAGCTAACGTCACCATCGATGCCAACGCGCTCGATTGCTGCTGCGCCTGATCGAGTGCCGCGGCGGCTTGCGTCTCTCGCGTGGCTTCGTTCACGACGTTGGCCCATCCGAGACAGGCTTCCCAACTCGTTGCTAGCCTGCAAGCAACCTTGAGGTAGACCCACGAGCGGTGGGGCACACGCAAAAGCAAGGATCGCAGCTGGATTTGCACCGTCACGCGCACGCGCACAAAAGCTTGTCTAGCTGTCGCAACTGGACCAGACGAAACCCGCCGCGATGTTCGCTCTCTCATAGGGCTCACGCCCACGCGCGCTTCCTTGACTGACGACCGTCGTTGGCCCGAAAGGCAGCACCTGTGCGGGTCCCTTGACGTCGCCCAGTCGCTCTCTCCGTCGCTCTGGAAAGATGGAAGCGTGTTGTAGAATCCAAGGCCACGCCATTTGGTGACGGGGTTCCGGGCCTGTCCACACGATGCACAGCTAACAGCGTACGCGGTGGCGAGAAGGAATACAATAAGGGCAAGAAAGCACTTCCCTTTGGTCGACAGAACCATGATCTTGCTTTGCGCGGGGTTCCGTGGCGTTGATCGCCGCTGGTTGGTCGGGAGACAAGGTTTAGGCTGATAAACAAACTAGCAGCACTTCCACCACACGGGATATACAGGGAACGGACGGAACACCGAATGGCAGTCGGCCGGCGGCTTTATAGACCCGGCCGACACAATAGCGACACACAGTAGATCACAATTTGCCTGCTGTGCGATAGAAACAATTCAAACGTTCAAAGGGAAAGAACGGGGGAGAATCACAAACTACGGTCGTATATATGTTCAAAAGAGGGCGTATACGGTAGCTACATATAGGGACACAGTGTCGATCGATGTCGGCCCGGAACCCCTCCAACACGCGAATCTAGCTGGAGCCGAACTTCTCCATCCAGTCTCGGTGTCGCTCGATGTCCTCCTTGGAGACGGACTTGTTGTTGCGCCTGATCGCCTCCAGGAAGTCCTCCATGGTGATGGGCAGCTCCACCTCCTCCTTACCCAGGGCCCGGATCTCCTCCGGCTCCAGACCCTCTACACGGCGACGCATCGACATCATCGCCGCGTCCCTAGATACACAACTGCTTACATTTCGCCAATCTCGCCGCTTTACACTTCTTCAACGGTTTCGATGATGCTTGTCCTCGACTCATAGTCAGTAACCACGAAAGGCCATCGCACCTGCAGACGTTGGTGACGTCGGCGGCGGAGTAGCCGTCAAGGCGGCGCGAGATCGATTCCAGGTCGACGTCGTCCGTTCGCTGGACGCCGTCCAACGACAGGTTCAGCAGCTCGAGACGGCCCTCGTCTATATTGAGGGAGCAGCAAAGTTAGCATCTACTGGTAACACTCGCCCCACTCACAGTCGGGCAGCGGAATGTAGATTCGCTTCTCCAGGCGGCGTCGCAAAGCCTCATCCAGATCCCACGGAAAGTTCGTGGCAGCCAGCACCATCACCGTCTTCGCCGGGTCGTCCGTTTCCGCCGACAAGCCTGACAGCGACAACGCTTCTCTGAGATGGGGTGTTCGCAGCGACCGCCCATTCGAGCGCCACCACCCACCGTCCATTTGAATGAGCAGCTCCGACTTGACCCTTCGACTAGCCTCGTGCTCGGAATCGCTGCCGCGCTTGCTGCACACGCTGTCGATCTCGTCGATGAAGATGGTGCTGGGCGCGTAGAAGCGTGCCTGCGACACGCGAATTCCCAATCAGTAGGTGCCATACTACTGCGCAGTAGTACTCGCGTTCTCTCTCGGCCTTCGCCCCACCATCTCAAAGAGGAGTCGGACGAGCTTCTCGGAGTCGCCGCGGTACTTGGACGTTAGAGTGGATGAGCTGACAGAGAAGAAGGTGGAGCTGCACTCCGTAGCCACCGCTTTGGCAAGCATCGTTTTTCCCGTGCCCGGAGGCCCCACCATGCAGACGCCGCGCCAGGGACGACGGATGCCCTGAAGGACGCTAAGTTACGATCCCGCCATACCGAGGTGGTTAGAGTTACTCAGATGCGCGCCGAGTCAAGTCGTAGTGGTGTGGAGAGTCACCTTGAAGTATCCCGGCATGAGAAGCGGCAGGATGACGGCCTCCTTCAGTAATCGCTTGGCGTCGGCAAGACCGGCGATGTTCTTCCTGGAAAGCGCAAAAAGATCTCCATACTAGCAAAAGAATCGCTCCAATTGTGTATAAGCGACAACTGCGCACCAGGTGATGTTGGGGTCGCGCACAACGATGTCGCGCTCTATCATCTCTATCAGGTCTTTGTCGATGCCCGTCGGTCCTTCGAAGCGACGCTCTTCGCTGACGGAAGTCTCATCCTGCAAGTGTGTGGATGGCAAACGCTCTACCAACAGCTTCACTGAATCTTTTGTAGTCTGAACACAGTGGTTACGTTGTCCATCGAGCTAGAGTTGGCGGCGCTTCCGTCCTTGTCTCTGTTGCTGCGCCGGCCGGTTTTCGAGGCCGAGCTTCCCGTCGCCGCCAGAGAAGATGAGGACGACTGGCGAGGTCGCTGCAGCTGGGGCGCGTCCAGACCGCTCTGACTCGCCGACTTGCGCACCGGCTCCTTCCCGCCGGTCGAACGGCCGCCGCCTCCGCCTCCCAAACGATTGTTTCGACGACCCGTCTTCGAAGCGGGAGACCTGCATGCCATTTCCCAATTTTTGCTTGTCTAGCTGTAATCACAAATTAGCTTCTAGGCGCCTTGCCTTCCGGACTGTACAATTGGCGCAGCAGGCGTAGGCCAGACGTCGGGATCTGAGCTGGCGACGATGGGCAAGGCGTTTCCAGGGGACAGTAGACTGCTCAGTTCGCCGGATACGTCGTCGTCGTCGGCAGCCCTTCCGAAAGGGCTCAATCCGCTACTGTCACCGCCGCCGCTGACGCTGAAGCTCTTCATCTCGTCCTTCACGGCCACGATGTTGCGCACGTAATCCAACTCCTCTTGAAGCACGGAACGGGCCTAAAGGAAGTCAATGTTGTGGGTTCGTCTGCGTCTGGCACAAGCAGCAGCAGGTGAACGACGAAGCGGCGAGCAGTTGTCTGTCGTTGAGAAAGCCAATCGCGCGCAGACCTCGTTGAAACATCGCTGTCGCTGAGCCAGTTCGTTGGGGTTGGTGGAAACGGCCGTCTCGTTCAGCTGCCTCAGCGCCTGGGCAATGGATCCGATGCAGGTCTGATAGAAGACGAGAGAAGACTCGTAGTCGCCCACGAGGGCGTTCTCGCGAGCCGACTTCAGGTTCTCCTTGAACGTCGCATTCATCCTCCCTCCCTCCCCTGCCTGCCTGCCTGCTGCTAGACTGTTCGACTCTTCGAGGACCTGCTTTCTCGCTCGCTCCCTACTACGACTCACACCACGGCGCTCTCAACAGAGCGACATCCAAAATACGAGCATAAACAAGGACGGCTTACCGTAATCCACCAAAGTGTTGGTCGATTTAGAATACGATAATAGCGGTGGTCGAGCTATCATACTGTGGCATCGTTGAGGGCAGCTGGATGTACCTACAGAGATCCTTACAGTGTTCCAGCAATGGATCCATCGCCCTACTGGATTGAAGGCTAAAATTGAGAATAGTGAAGTTATTTAATTATAATAGTTACGGTAAAACTCTCATATGAGGAGCTAAGGACAGTCTGCGAATACAACAACTTCAAACGGATCCATGACTGTATCTATCACGGGTCATGCCAAGCCGTTGCTGCTGTGTGGGGGGGAGGGGTTGTATTAGTCCATCGGGTTTCGTTCTCAGCAATTTCGCTTTGAAACAGACCAGTTAACTCCTATAAATTGACCAAATTAAATTAAATTAAATTAAACTAAACTAAGGTAAATTAAATTAAATTAAATTAAATTGAGCATAATTCATATAAGTCAAATTATATTGAATTGTACGGTACCGAACTCAACGCTTAAATTTAATTTAATAGAAAATCAAATTAAATTGAGATAACTTCAAACAAATGAACTATGACTATAATATTTAACCAGGCAAGTCGTCTGGGGGACGCAGTATACTCCACAAATTTGAACTCCTACGCACGGTGACTTCTCTGCTGTTGTGGCCTCCTAACACTCCCAACGCAAAAGCAATGCTGAATTCGTGATCTACATCCCAAAATACCCCAGATTCGACGTAGAACACCCCTAACTTCCTATGGAGTCCTGGAACTGAAATTCCGCACTGTGGGTACGGTATCATGCAAATTCTACATAGGTGTGTTCAAACATCATCTAAACACTGAACGAATGCCAAATTCGTAATCAGCGACCCCGAAAACCCCGAAATCGAGTATAATATTGGCAAAGTCGACCCGACGCCCAAAATTCAAACCGACGCGGCAGGGATACTGTAGCTCTGCAAATTTTTCAAAAACACTTTTCTGGGCCAGATTTAAGCGCAGAATCGTTTGAAACCACTTTTGGAACGATTCGGCAACGCATTCGAGCGCTATAGACGCCGAAATGCGAAAATCGCAATTTTCGACCCCGGAGTCGAAAAAGTCGCAGTGTAAGAAAGTTTTTTGTGTTTCGGCCGATTTTCTCCGTTCATGGCTCATTCGATAGAGGACATTTGGGAAGGAGCACCAAGAGTGGTCTCGCCCCTCTAGCTGCTACCTAGCTCGCACAGCAGCCCGTCAAAGTCGACCCGGGGCCAAAAATCGCGAATTTTTCAAATTTGGCGCCAAAATGGGTCCCGCAGCGATCCAATTCTTTTTTTCCGTGTTCGGCACTATCGAGTACTACAACATATCAAAAGATAGTGTATACCATTATATGCAACTTTTTCGAGTTCTACCTTGTACTATGCCTTTTTCAGTACTTTAGAAATTTAAATTTTTGAATTTCCCGCCAACGGGGTCCCGGAGCGTGACCCCGTTTGGTGTCCACCCTGCCCACTTACTAGGCCTACCCAACGCAAAAGACCGTTTGGAAATCGGCCGCTTCACGCGCGAACGCCAGACGGGCAAAGTTACTGCGTTTCGCGCACAAACGCTATATACTCCACACTTTTTTTCGCCCGGCCTCAGCCGGGCGAACCCCTACGAGAGCTTTTCGTGCGTGCGTCCGTCCGTTCGTCCGTCCGTCACGCTCTCAGATCTCGGCGTTGGAACGTCGTAGGAAGGAGATCTTGGGCTTTATGGATAGGTCTCGACTCACTGGTAATGTTGCTAAGAGACTTCGAAATTCAAAAGTTTGAATTTCGCGCGCTACAGTACTCCGAAGGTCAAAACGGAAAACGGCTGTAACTCGCTCGTCTTACGTCGTAGAGCGGCGTGCGATAGGTCAACTGAAAGGTCTCGACGTGCTCTTTCGCTTGGCATTAAAACTTTTGTTAATTACGCAAACACGCAACACGAAAAGCGACATTCTTGCGTTTTTAACGCAGAAATCGCTCTAACTCGCTCAGCGTGCGTCGTACGGAGACGCTCTTGGGTTGGTTGGAAAGCTCTCGACTCACTGATCATTTGTTCTTCTATTGGTCGAAACTCAAAAGTTTGAATATCGCGAGCTACAGTAACCCAAAGGTTTAAAACGCAAAACTTCTCTAACTCGCTCGTCTTGCGTTGTCGAGCGGCATTCGTTCGACCGTTTGAAAGCTTACGTTGAGGCAGTTGTTGAACGGTCATTTCTAAAGAAATACTTTTGTTTTTTTAAACCCTTGTCTTACGAACAACAGTTTGTCTGCTAAAAAAATTAATCCCGGGCGATCCCAATGTTGCCCTGCAACAACCGCTCAGAAATGCGTGTGTCTTGCTCAAAAAATTAATCCCGGGCGATTCCAATGTTGCCCTGCAAGAACCCCTCAGAAAGGAGCGTGTCAGAAGTAGCGCATGAATAGTGGACTCCGGGCGGGCGCGCGTCATATCGGAAAGGCTTTGAAATACTTTACAAAAGTATCCACTCTTTTGCTCTTCCACTTTAAAACACTCACAAACCACTCTGTATTAATAAAACAACTTTTTTAAAACAGCTTGTTGTGGAGTATAAAAATTGCATCGTATTGATCTGGACAAACTAAATTAAATTAAATTAGATTAAATAAGATAAAATTAAAGTAAATAAGATTAGATTAGATGCAAATTAGATGTAAATTAAACTAAACATAACTAGATTGAACTAGATCATATCAAATTAAACTAGATCAGACCGAATTAATCAACTCATACTTTCGAATCCAACGGTAAAGAGATAAGTCGCGGGGGTTTCGTTCTCAGCATTTTCGCTTCGATTGCTGGTTACTTTGAACAGGCAACGAACGATAACATAGGGAACAGTGAAACCATGAGCGTGAGAAACCTACTGTCTGACTGCGCGACACTTTTGAACTTAAATTTGTCATAGGCAGCACCTCTGTAGTATACGGTAGCACATGCACTAACCGCGAAGGCACCTGTCGTTGCGACGAGTACTACGTATTTCTTTGCCAAATAACCATATTTCGCTTTGTGTGTGGTCATGGTATGGTGTACTCGTTGACGCGAAGTGGCGCTCTCAGGCGGTGGGCATTTCTCGGGTACGGCGCGTGATCGTTGTATTGTGGTCAGCAGGCGATCGAGTATGTATGTATCAGGGGTGGTATGTATAATCACCAGGTGTCGTTGGGGGAGGCGGCGGCGGCGGCCTTTCTGCCGTGGATGTCGCGGTAGTCTTCGAAGAAGGCGTCGATGTCGTCGGCGTTTCTCTTGCTGTAGTCGTCGCAGCGGCTGACGAAGAACTGGATGAGGCAGGCGTAGACGTAGACGTACTGGACGTCCGTCTGCATCGACTGACCCCTCTGGTTCCGAATGCTCCGCACCAACTCCAGGCCCTCCGTCTGCTGGTTCTGGCACATGCGCAGTTTGGCGAGGTCGACGGCCACCACCGTTCCTGCAAGTCAACAAAAGTATTGGGCTTCGCGAGGTAACCAATTGCGAAGGAAGAGAGAAGGCGTGTTGCCCACCGGTGCGTCCGATGCCAGCCGAGCAGTGGACGAGGACGGGCGATCGGGGGTAGTTCTGTCTGGTGTTAGCCACTTCTTCTAGCAGTCGCAGCATGGCTCTGGTCGAGTTGGGGACGCCGCGGTCGGGCCAGTTGACCCAGTGGATGTGGTCGACCTCTCGCGACCCCCTCCGCTTGGTGTTGCTGCGCTGACTGTTCTCGCTGTTTCCTGCTCGGCAGTCCTTGTCTTCGAGTCGCAGTCGGCGCGTGATGAACTCCTCGCCGTCGTACAGCTTGTCCTCTTTCGGCAGTCCCTGTCGCGTGCTGACGTTTTCCACGATGATCGCCGGCGAGACGGCCATGCGCTCGCCCTGACGCTCGGGGAAGTAGCGGGCGCATTTCGGCTGAACAAAAGGTTGTGTATGTGTGTATGTACACAGGGATGAGAGAGGGGGCGAAGCAGAGAGGAAGGAGCGACGTACTTTGTTGGCCTCTACTGGCTTGCACAGCATGATGATCAGCCGGCAGTCTTCCTGCAGGACCATTCGCCAGAAGTCGACGACGGTGTCGTCCTTTGGCGCCTGCGTGCAGATGAATCGCCTGTTGCCTGTGTGGTCTAAAGCAGAAAAGTAGCATTTGCGACGGACGATCTCTGGCAACGTTCTTCGCTCGGCCAGTCCACCTTCGACGAAATTGGCGTGAATGTAGTCACCGCCTCTGCCGTCGTTGAGGCTGACACGGCCGTTATCGAGGCAGATGACATCTGCAAGCAAATGGGAGATTTTCCTTTCTTGTTTTTGGCGCAGGAAGAACTGCACAGTAAGTAGGAAGACCTCTGTAGCGGTTTTTGGCGGCGTTGTTGTCGTGGGCCTCCTTGCTGAAGTTCTTGGGAATGTAGGTGCGCAGCTGGGTGAACTCTCTTCGGAGGTTCTGCACTCCGAGCTGCAGGCCATAGTTGCAGAAGCGCTGGGCGGCCACCGGCATGCCGGCCGACTGACCCCTCTTCGGCTGCCTTCTGCTCTTTTCCCGTTTCGGCGTCGGCGCTTTCCTGAATACGACAGATTCCTGCTGTTAGACTCGGTGAAAATACTCAAGGGCGAGTGAGTGCATCGCAGCCACCCCGCTTGGGGAGCGCTTCTATTCCATCTCTGGTGGTGTCCTTGTCTGCTGGACGGTCGGTGACTTCTTCGCTCGACGGCGGTGCCGACGTCTCTCTGGGAGCTCTGCGAGTCCGAGTCCTGCAAGTGGAGAGGAAGATGGTAGCTCGAGTGGGAGGAAGTGTACAGCTGGAAGGAAGGTGGACAGGAGGAAGACGGACGGACCGAAGCGGCGCCGGCGGAAGGACGCAATCGGGTGACGCCTCTGGCCAGCTGCGCCGCGCCTCGTCTCTGCCGGCCGGGGGGTGCGCTGGGGGTGACGGCCCGTCTCTGTCGTGGGGTGGACACCGGCATCCTTCTTCCTGGCGGAGTAGCCGGCCTGCGCGCGCCTCTCCTCATTGTTGCGCCGTCTCTTGTCTTCTTCTTCTTCTTTCTTCCCTTCTCTCTTCTTACTCTTTCGAACTGTTAGTTTAATACCTCAAATTGCAAGTATTACTATAGCTTCGCTTGTAGGCACAGGTTTGGGCGAGTTACTTTTATAGTCACAGACAAACCTTTGAAATATGGAGCGCTAGCATGAGCTAGGCATCGTGATCGATCGACGTGATCTCTTCTGCGTTTCGTCTATCGCTGCAGTGTTGTCGTCAGCCCTGACGATGCGCATCGAGCCAAAGTCAGACCGAGCAACTTGCAGTACAGGTAACAACTTAGCTTACAGAAGAATGAATTCACGGCAACCGCGCTTTGCATTCGACGCAGCTTGTTTGTCGCCTTGTCCTTTCTCGTAGACTTCGATGTTTAGTATCCGCCCACTGCCGTTTTCGAAGGGACTACAACAAAATCTGGCGACCCGCGCAGGCGCCCTTCCTACCGACATTTGCGTGCCACGGGCGTTTGACGACAGCGGATCCGTTGAAGCGTCCCACTTCCTTTCATCGCTTGAGCCGGTTCCGCCGCTGCTCACGAATGACCCTCCAGTAGCTACTGCAGAGACGCAATCGACGACTGACGTCGTTTGTCGGCGGAGAAAACGAAACTGTCCCTATTGCGCTTCTGTCGCTACCAGAAGGGTGCACGAAGCTACATATAAGACGACTCACTGACCGGGAGCGTTTTAGAATCTTGTGTGCGGAATAGATTAGCCGCCGCCTCAGTCCAGTCTGCTCAACCGACTTAGAAGGGGCAGTCTAAACACTTTGAAGCGTATTTCCCTTCCGTGGAGCTACCAAAGAGTGTACCTGTATCGACGGAAGGACTTCAAAGGCGGCCGACCGCTGGAAACATGTCTAGGAAGTGCAAGACGAAGTCGAGAGCGAAGAAGGTAGTCGAGCACGAGATGTCGCGCGAGTGGTCGAGTGGTGGGAACCGCGCCGACGAAGACGACTCCTCCACTGGATTGGAGCAGCAGAACGCGCCATGTGAGTGCTGTACTCGAGACTCTACCGTATCGCTTGGTTAACATGCGTATTAGACTGCTGCGACAAGAACTGTCCGTCATTGCCAGGCAAGTCGCCACAGTCACAACGGGCAACAAGAACGGAAGCCTCAATACGACGCTATCCATCCTCAGTCTTCCTCATATTAGCCAGCGAATTTTGCGAGCGGTTCAGCTACTACGGCATGCGAGCCATTCTGACCCTCTACCTGATTATGGAGCATCGACTCTCCGAATCGACGGCGTCGGCGCTCTTCCACGCCTTCGTGGCCGTCGCCTACTTCACGCCTCTTTTGGGCTCGGTTCTGGCCGACAGCTGGCAGGGCCGCTTCCGCGTCATTCTCGTCGGCTCCGTCATCTACGTCATGGGACACGTTCTGCTGTCGCTGGGCGCACTGCCGTCGAACGCCGCGACGGTGCGCGCCCTCTTAGACACCGCCGGCCTGACGGTGATCGCCGTCTCGACGGGCGGCATCAAGCCCTGCGTGTCTGCTTTTGCGGCCGACCAATTTCCGCCCCATCTGCTGGCCGAGAGGGAGCAGTTCTTCTCCTTCTTCTATTTCGCCATCAACGCCGGCTCCCTTCTCGCCATCCTGACCACGCCGGTGCTGCGCGGCCGCATCAGCTGCCTCGGCTCGCAGTACTGCTTCCCGCTGGCCTTCGGCGTGCCTGGCGTTCTCATGCTGCTGGCGCTGCTGCTCTTTGTCGCCGGCTGGCCACTGTACCGCAACAAGGGCCGTCCGACGAAGGGGAACGTCGTGTGGGACGCTTGTCGTTGCGTGGGCTATATCGTGTTGGGCGGAAGGCGCGACGGCGCAGAGAAGGCACGTCAGCTGTTCGGAGAAGAGCTCGTGACGGGGGTGGGCACCGTGGCGTCCCTAGTGCAGGTCTTCCTGCCGGTCGTCTTCTTCTGGGCCCTCTTCGACCAACAGGGCAGCAGCTGGGTGCTGCAGGCGAGCCGGATGGACGGACGGCTGGGGCCTCTGGCTCTGCTGCCCGACCAGATGTCAATCGTCAATCCCTTTCTGATAGTGCTTCTGGTGCCCTGCTTCGAGGGCTTCGTCTACCCCGCCATCCGCCGATCGCCTGTCAGACTGACGCCACTGCGCAAGATGGGCGTCGGCGGCTTCTTGGCTGCACTGGCCTTCTTCCTCGCCGCTGTCGTTCAGGTGGGCATGTATATAGAATATTCGCGATCGGGTATGCTCCATACCTCTAGTGTTCACCCTTCTTAGCTGGCCGTGGATCGAACCATGGTCCATGCACCTGAAGAGGGGACCATTCGTATCGGGGCAATCAACTGGTCGCCGTGTGAACATTGGACTCTGACGTCCTTGGAACGCAACCACTCTTTCGAGCTAGCCGCTGGTCAGGAGCAGCCGGAATTCATGGATTTGCCCGCCGATATCTACACTTTGTCGAGTAACTCGACCAGTTGCCCCTACACGGCCAGAGTTGGCCTCCAGAAAAAGGGCATGGGCAGTATCATCGCTCTGTACGACGGGGCGCCGCAGATGCTCTCCTACCCTCTAGTGAAGACCGAGAACGGCAACACCGACGTCCACTTGCTGCTCGCCCTCGAAGAGGTGGAAGAAGGAATGCTCTTCGCCGCCTCAGCGGACGACCAACTCGCCTTCTTCTCGCACGTCAACCTGACCGGCACGTCTCGACTTCGAATCAAGCCGGGCTTCATAGGCTGGGACGAGTATGGACTCGACGTGCGCTACGTGAACGGAACGGTGGCTCTGACGTTGCCGGCGAAGTTCAAGACGAGTATGGGGGCTGCCAACTTGCTGGTGAAGGCGCCAGGAGAGAGTCAATTGAGAGAAGTTGAAGCATTGGTGCCCCCCAATCAAGTCAGCGTCCTGTGGCAGTTGCCCCAGTATCTGGTCATGACGGCCGGAGAAGTGCTCATGTCTGTCACGGGACTCGAGTTCAGGTGCGCTTGGACGTGAAACAATAGAGAATATCTATTGAAACTAAAGTAAGGAACAATCTAAAACAAAAGTAAAGCACAAAAAATTAAATAAAACAAAACAAAGTCAAAATAATTAAAATTCAATACAATCAAAAGAAAAAGAATTTAATTAAATTAATTAAATTACATTGGATTGAGTTAAATTAGATTCAAGTCACTTAAATTAAATTAAATTAAATTAGATCAAATTGAATTAACTTAAATTAAATCAAGCTAAATTAAATTGATTGAACTAAAGTAATTAAATACACAATAAATTGATTGCACTAAATTAAAATAAATTAAATTAAATTAAATTAAATTAAATTAAAATAAATTAAATTAAATTAAATTAAATTAAATTAAATTAAATTAAATTAAATTAAATTAAATTAAATTAAATTAAATTAAATTAAATTAAATTAAATTAAATTAAATTAAATAAAATTAAATTTAAATAAATTAAATTAAATTAAATCAAATTAAAATTAAATTAAATTAAATTAAATTAAATTAAATTAAATTAAATTAAATTAAATTAAATTGAAGTGAATTGAATTGAATTGAATTGAATTGAATTGAATTGAATTAAATTGAATTAAATTGAATTAAATTGAATTGAATTGAATTAAATTAAATTAAACTTAATTTACTTTAATTAAATCTAATTAAACTATATAAATGACGGCCACAATAGAGGGCCAAAACATGAACAGAAACTGCCTTGGCGCAGATATGGCGCTCACAAACCGACAGACGTGCACGTACGTAGGTATGTAGCGGCCGACTTCGCTCTTCAGCTACACGCAAGCGTCTCCTTCGATGCGCTCAGTGGTGACGGCCGTCTGGCTGATGACCATCTGCTTCGGCAACGTCGTCGCCATGCTGGTCAGCGGCAGTCAGGTGGTGGAGCAGCAGCCTCTCGCCCAGTTCCTCCTCTACGCCGTCGCCATGACCCTTGTCATGCTACTCTTCGTCCTACTGGCCAGGCGCTACCGCTACCGAAGGCCCTCCGACCCACAGGCGCAGCCGCCCCCGTCGACCGTCATCAAACGAAAGTCACACGACGTCGACGACGACGACGACGAAGGACAAGTGCATCTCTAGGATTGGAACCACTTAGAAGACGCTTGACGTTTTGTCTGCTTATAATAACGGTCGATTGCTTCTGTGTTTGGCAAAAGGCACTGTCTCAAAGCATTTACATAGGAAATAATCACAGGACGACGCAGACGCCGCTGGGCCTCGTCTTTCGAACGCTTGTCGCCGTCTCAACTCGCCCGGTCTCCGACTTCTCGTTCTGCTTCAGCTCGTATAGGCTCTGCTGAAAGCCAGACGAGCGTAAACGTGTAACAATCGCTCCCTAATACGGGAAACGTGCAGAAGTGTTGCCTGTATGGTCTGCAGCTGCAGGGCCAGACTGGAGGCTGTGCTCTGGTCGGCCGCGATGCGGGCCCGCAGCGCGTCGATGCTGTCGAGAAGGGCGCGCTCTCTGTCGAGGGCGATTCGGTTCTTCTCCCGCTGCAGGCGGACTTCCTCCTCCAGTTGACCCAACCTCTCCTCCACCTCGCCACGGTCGAACTTGCTCGCCTTCCTACCCAGCCCATGAGCAAGGTTTATTGCTGTTATCCTTATCGAGTAGTATAGACAGCCTTATCCGGGAAAAGTGCTACGAGTCTTCCGGGAAAAGTGCTGCGGGGAAAAGTGCTGCGGGGAAAAGTGCTGCAGAGTCTTTCGGCCCCTAAGCCTAAGGCTGTGAGTTGATTGGTCAGCACAAGCCTAAGGGTCTCTAATAAACGCACCCCCTTCTATAAGCCCAAGCATCTGGGTGTTGTGATTTCTTTGGCCTCCCTAGTAGATTTTTGGGCCAGTCTTTGGTGGAATGTACTGGGCGTGATTTTCCGCCAGATTCAAACTGTGGCTAAGGCTGTAGATTGCAGGACTGGGTCTGGTGAAAAGTGCTGGGAATTCAAAGCCCAAGGGAAGGAGTGCACTCCTCTAAGCCTAAGCGGCCCAATTGCTGTTCTGGAGAGAGGGGGAAAGCCTAAGGGTCTCTAATAAGCGCGCCCCCTATAAGCCCAAGCCTGCACCTGTCTCAAATAAGTGCACCCCTGTAAGCCCAAGCGTATGAGTTGCTTGCCTATGCTGTGTCCGCCTACGCCCTTACCTACCGTTACTGTGTATGCGTTGGTGGTGGGGAGAGAGGTAAAGTGGGTGCAGGGACTGAAGATGGCCGCTGATCTCCACCCTTATATGCCCAGGACCTCCTGCTGAGAGCGACTGCAGCGCCACCTGCCGGCCGTGAGGAGAAACGTGTGCAGTGCCATCTGCTGGCCGGAAGGGGAAACACGGATTCGCGAGATTTGAATTTCTGGTTGTTGCGTGCAGCCACCAGGGGGCGCCAGTAGTCTATCCGAACCGCCTCAATGCGTAGAATCCAATGGTGACCACGCCGACCCCCTCCGACCTACCACGAATGCCCCGGGGGCAAAAACGTCACCCACGAAAGGGAGTTTCAGCATACTGACAAATTGTTAACAAATTCAAAACACATCGGAACCATATCAAATAGGGGTTCGTTCGAAGCGTCTCGGCGAGGCGAATTCAATGGCACCAATGCCGTCACCCCCAAATGTACCACGAGAGTTATTTTTGCAAAAACGTGCCTCAAAAATCAACTTTTGATTGGCTCATCCAAACATAGCGTTGTAGGGGTTCGTTTGAAGCGTCTCGACGAGAAAATTACAATGGTGCTATCCGCGACCCCGTACCACGCACCACGTCCACGCGGCGGCCACGCAAACGTGGTCAGGCCACAACTTTTGATTGGATGGTCGGAACATGGTGTTGTTGGGGTTCGTTGAAACCGCCTTGATGAGAGGAATCCAATGGTGCCATCGGCGACGACGTACCACGCACCACGTCCACGCGGGCCACGCAAACGTGGTCGGGCCATAACTCATTGCTGCCTTTGCCGAATGTGGTCGTGTAGGGGTTCCTTGAAACCGGCTTGATGAGAAGAATCCATTTCTGAGGGTCCTCAGACTTCATCTGTCAACAAACAAGCCCCCTGTAAACGAGCACCCAATAGTGAAAGGGGTCAAGTTTTCGAACTGACTCAAAGCAAGGGGTCGGAGTTTTGGCCCTCATGCCAACCAAGGGTTCAGATTTTTGAACCTGACACAAAGCAAGGGTCAGAGTTTTGACCCTCACGCAAGGCAAGGGGTAAGATTATTGAACCTCACGCAAGGCAAGGGGTCGGAGTTTTGAACCTCACGCAAAGCAAGGGGCCTGATTTCTGAACCTCAACTGCACAGAGCCCAAAAGTATAGACCCTCAACAGCACAAACGCTTTCTCGGCGAGCCAAACTGGCTGACACACACAGTTCACAAAGGAATGAGCGAGTCACAGGTGCAGATCAATGTGGAAGTACGGCTGCAACAGAATCACATCAGGCGCCTTCTTGTCAGTCTGAACGGCCTTCTCTGCAGTCTTCTCTGAAACCTTCTCCTCTGCAGCCTTGTCACCCTGCTTCTCTTCTACCTTCTTCTTGGCCGGTGCCTTGGGACGTTTGAAGGGGGCTTCCTCAATCTCCTTGTAGAGCTTGTCGTTGTTGGAGATGCCTGCCTTGGCCTTGATCGGCACCCGTTTCCGAGGACCCTTGTTGAACGAGGGTCGCCCACTGGAACAGGAGGCAGCTGCGAGTCGAGGCCGTAGGAAGGAAGCTGCGAGTCGAGGCCGTAGGAAGGAGCCTGGGAAGCCATCTCGGAAGGCGGAGTGGAGAACTCTTGCAGGAGCTGATCAAAGTCCATAGCAAGAAATGAAGCAACTGTAGAAATCACCCCAACTCTCTGCTTTTATCCACCCTTTGCTTCGTGGCCAACCAATCAGCATCCAGGACTTCACAACACGGTTTGGAGCTGACTCGGAGCCAGTTCATTTTGACTCGGAGCCATTTTGGAGTCAGCTCAGAGCCGACTCAGAGCTGTTTCTACCAGCTGTAGTGTCTGTGTGGGGTACGGCTGAGTGCCGTCTCGGCTGGGCTGTCACACACTGCCCCAGTGGTGGCAGAAAACTGACTCGGAGCCAGTTCATTTTGACTCGGAGCCGGTTCATTTTGACTCGGAGCTGGTTCTACTGGCTGTAGTTCCTGTGGGGCATGCAGGCGCCCGCCATCTTGGCTGGGCTGCCACACACTACCCCAGGACTGGCTCAGAGCCGATCCATACTGACTCGGAGCCGAATCCCAGCTGAATCGGAGCCGAATCCCTGCCGAATCCCTGCCGAATCCCAGCTGAATCGGAGTTGATCCCTGTGCAGCTGAGTGAACGAGTATAAAAGAGCCAGCAGAGCCAGTCCAATCAGTTCAATACCCAACTGTACACAGTGAGTGAAAATTCTTTTCTGCTGCTGTGGCATTGAGGAGTTACTGCAGAGTCCACCCGTGTTCATGGTGAGAATCTGTAGGGTCTGTTGGGCTACTTTCTCGAGCAGTTCCAACAGGCTGCGTCACGAGCGCACTGTGCACAATATCATGAAGGAACCTGAAGTGTCGGATGGGGTCATCTATAAAGATGTTGACAGCCAGCCCTACAGCGAGCATGAAGAAGAGTCTGACACAACTGACGAAGAGGCAGATGAAGAAGAAAAGTCTGACACCAGTGAAGAAGATGAGCAGATGGACGATGAAGATGACCTGGGTGAAACGAAGGTGTGGCGGCGGCTGCTCACCAATGCCTGCATCAAGCTGAGAGACTCGCTGGAAGACAAGTCACCTGATCAGATACTCTCGGACGAGAAGGTCATGTCAGCATTGGCTCATGACATCTCCAACAGTGTTGAGTGGATACAGGAGGCTGCCGTTCTGCTCGAGCACAGCGACATGATGCACAAGATTAACCTGACCAAGGACCGGCTCATCGGGCAAGAGGACTATGATGAAGAAGAAGCTGGTGTGAAGGCCTGGAAAGAAAGGAGGCTGCTGGTCAAGAAGCTCATCCGTGATAACTGCGACATTATTGATGACCTCTTTGCAGATGCCACTGGTGGTGACGGTAGTGGTGATGTGGCTGGTGATGACGATGGTGGCTCTAGTGATGATGATGATGATTATCTTACTCGTGCGACAGATGTGCAACTTGCGAAGGATTTGCCGCCAAATGTGACTGACGTGACGAAGAGGGCTCCTCGTACTGGTTACTTTTTGTGAGGCCTCTGAATTGTGTTGTGCTGTACTGTTGTCAGGTGCTTCGTTGCTGATGAATCGTATCATGAGTTTGTCAGTGGATGGACACACTATATACTACACAATGTCAGACACAACCTCCTACGAACTGAATCCATACAATGCTGTTGTCAGGTGCTTCGTTGTTGATGAATCGTATCCTGAGTTTGTCAGTGGATCCCACAGACAGCCCACAGACAAGCAGCAGCCAGGAGCCCCACAGCCCCCCAACCAAAACCACACCCCCCCGGACACACTACATACTACACAATGTCAGACACAACCTCCTACGAACTGAATCCATGCAATGCTCTAACCCCTGCAAGGCGATGCAAAACAGCAGGTACTTGCAAGCTCCGAGTCAGCTCCAAACCGTGTTGTGAAGTCCTGGATGCTGATTGGTTGGCCACGAAGCAAAGGGTGGATAAAAGCAGAGAGTTGGGGTGATTTCTACAGTTGCTTCATTTCTTGCTATGGACTTTGATCAGCTCCTGCAAGAGTTCTCCACTCCGCCTTCTGAGATGGCTTCCCAGGCTCCTTCCTACGGCCTCGACTCGCAGCTTCCTTCCTACGGCCTCGACTCGCAGCTGCCTCCTGTTCCAGTGGGCGACACGGACCTGCTGGTCAACCACCCCTCATTCAACAAGGGTCCTCGGAAACGGGTGCCGATCAAGGCCAAGGCAGGCATCTCCAACAACGACAAGCTCTACAAGGAGATTGAGGAAGCCCCCTTCAAACGTCCCAAGGCTCCGGCCAAGAAGAAGGTAGAGGAGAAGAGTGGTGACAAGGCTGCAGAGAAGGTTTCTGAGAAGACTGAAGAAAAGGCCGTTCAGACTGACAAGAAGGCGCCTGATGTGATTCTGCTGCAGCCGTACTTCCACGTTGATCTGCACCTGTGACTCCACGCTCGCATGTTCTACCCTTTGTGAACTGTGCGTGTTGGCCAGTTTGGCTCGCCGAGAAAGCGTTTGTGCTGTTGAGGGCCGATATTTTTGGGCTCTGTGTGGTTGAGGGTCCAAAATCTTATCCCTTGCCTTGCGTGAGGCTCAAAACTCTGACCCTTGGTTTGTGTTCACCCCCAAATGTATTTTTGAACCCCAGGTTCAAAAATCTGAACCCTTGGTTGGTATGAGGGCCAAAACTCCGACCCCTTGCTTTGACTCAGTTCGAAAACTCTGACCCCTCGCACTATTGCGTGCTCTTTTACAGCGGCCTCATGTGTTGACTGGTGAAGTCTGAGGACCCTCAGAAATGGATTCTTCTCGTCGAGGCGGTTTCAACGAGCCCCTACACGACCACATTCGGCAAAGGCAGCAATGAGTTCTGGCCCGACCACGTTTGCGTGGCCCGCGTGGACGTGGTGCGTGGTACGAGGTCGCCGATAGCACCATTGGATTCCTCTCGTCAAGGCGGTTTCAACGAACCCCAACAATGCCATGTTCCGACCATCCAATCAAAAGTTACGAAATTGCGGCACCTTTCTGCGAAAATAGTGCTCCTGGTACATTTTTGAGGGTCGCCGATAGCACCATCATAATTTTCTCGACGAAACGGTTCAAACGAACCCCTACAACGCTATGTTTGGATGAGCCAATCAAAAGTTGATTTTTGAGGCTAAATAAGTGCAAAAATAATGCTCGTGGTACATTTGGGGGTGACGCCGTTGGTGCCGTTGAATTCGCCTTGTCGAGACGCTTCAAACGAACCCCTACAACGCTATGTTTGGATGTGTTTTGAATTTGTTAACAATTTGTCAGTATGCTGAAACTCCCTTTCGTGGGTGATGTTTTTGCCCCCAGGGCATTCGTGGTTGGTCGGAGGGAGTCGGCGTGGTCACCGTTGGATTCTACGCTTCGAGGCGGTTCGGATAGACTACTGGCGCCCCCTGGTGGATGCACGCAACAACCAGAAATACAAATCTCGCGGATCCCCTCTCGGCCGGTAGGCGGCGCTGCGCACGTTTCTCTTCCTGGCCGGCAGGCGGCGTTGCAGTCGCTCCCAGCAGGAGGTCCTGGCCATATAAGGGTGGAGATCGGCGGCCATCTTCAGTCCCTGCACCCACTATACCTCTCTCCCCACCACCAACCCATACACAGTAACGGCAGGTAAGGTCATAGGTGGACACAGTACAGGCAAGCAACTCAGCAACTTGGGCTTGTGTCCTGCAATCTACAGCCTTGGGCTTATAGGGGTGCACTTATTAGAGACAGTCTGTGGCTTGGGCTTATTTGAGACACTCACATGCTTGGGCTTATGGGTGCAGTGCAACGCTATGTGCAGTCTGCAAAATACACACGCCTTGGTCTGTTGTGCGAGAGTCAGAGTGGTGTGCTTAGGCTTAGCTGGTGAGAGAAATTGCTAGGGGCTCGATTATTCGAGGCGGAAGCGCTTAGGCTTAGTCACAGTCTGAAGGTTAGGCTTTCACTCTGCTCAATATCAACCTTAGGCTATCACTCTCTCCAGAACATCAACTGCACCGCTTCACCCTCAGGCTTAGGCTTAGCTGGTGAGAGAGCAAGTTCTAGGGGTGCGCTTATTCGAGACCCTGGTTTATGTCCTGTAATCTACGGAGATGGTACGCTCACTTCAAACGTCACCCTTAGGCTTAGTCACACCGTCCCAGAAACCTACCGTCCCAGAAACTTCCTATGCTTCAGCACACCGTCCCAGAGCATCCAGTCATCATACACTCACAGGCTTAGGCTTATAGGGGGTGCGCTTATTCGAGACACTCTGGGGCTTGGGCTTATGTAGCTACCGTCCGAGAGATATGTACTAACCGTCCGAAAGAACCTACCGTCCAAGAGAACCAACCGTCCGAGAAGCCGCCTATGCTTCAGCACACAGACCCGCCCTTAGGCTAAGGGGCCAGCAGCAAGGGGCCGGATAAGGCGCTCCTTACTACTAACGTCTTCTCCACAATCAGTCGGCATTTTCGTCGCACTACGCTTAAGCGACAAATCCGAACGCTTGGGTATGTTGGCGTCCATTATTGAGAGTGTTCTCTCTTGGCTGTCTACGGCGCCGACTAAGAACGACGCCGCCGGTTCCCCGCTCTTCGCTACAGCTCTTCCCGACTCTCATTCAAAACCTCTCCTCTTGCCGCCGTCTGATGTGTGTGTTGTGTTGTGCTATAGTTGAACTTTCCATGGAGTGACAAATCGCAGCCCGTCAGTACATCAGTTACCGTATTCGGCTGCTAGGGTTCTCTCAACGACGCAAACGGCTTCCTTCACAACTCTGCAACGCCTCATTGCACCGCCTAGGTGTTTCAGGAATCGACGGTGTGATTGGGAATGAGATTGGTGCTATTCTGTTCTTGACGCTTGACAGCACCGTTTCAATTGGCAGAACGTTGATCACTTTGTGTTCGACTGTCGCGTTTCGCGTGATAGAAACATATGATGCAGTAGTTAAGGTTTCAAACGTTTCGTTGTAAGCCCTACTGTACCAAGGTCATCCTGGCGTGAACGTCTTACGGTAGAGTGTTCTGCTAGAAGGTAGGTAGGTAGCCCCGCGCGGTGATAGAATGGTGATTCTTCACAGGGTTTTGGCTCACTCGTCGCCGTGAGAAGTTGAGTTGACCACCGAACAAATTTGGCTGAGCGCTTCCTACAGTGCCCACCTATGTCGGCACAACAGGTCATAAGTAGGTACGCTTCCTATGTACCTATCTATGACCTGTTGTGACCTGACCCCAAGTTCTGTGGAAAGCTTCTGTGTAGTGCACGGCGAAATGAAGCGACGGCAACCTGACGCTTCACCGTTGCGGGGAGTTCCAGAGCCTCTGTGAGATTGTGTCGACCCCAATCCAGAAGCGGCAGCCTACCAATCAAGGATATTTGAGATCTATCCAATGTTTGCACACTCGTCCGCCTGAGGAACCCAACACTACAGACTATCTCACTCGGGAATATCTCTTCGCCGCTGCTCGCCGCGCACCTCAGTGTAGTCGTCTACCGTATTCTGCTCAACTCACTATGAACTACGCGCCAGTCCCTCTCAGAGTGCTGACGAACTTCTACCCTCCCTACAACACGGAATGCGGCCTGTACACTCTGAAGCCCACCGAGGCCTGTCCTCGTCCAGGGGTGCAGAACGAGATCATGCACGCAATTCTGTCGGCTATGGGCGTCCCATACGAGATTGTGCCATTCGACAATCAGGAGGACTTTGGTGGATACGACTCCGAATCGGGCAACTGGACGGGGGCATTGGCCCTAGTGCTCAATGGCTCCATTGACACTCTCTCAGCCGCCTTCTACTACGACAGCGCCATGGTGGAGGCCTTCGACTTCTCCTATCCCGTCACGCAGGGGAAGTTCAACTTCCTCGTTCGCAGAGGGGGCGTCGACGTGCTTCGCTCCGCTCTCTTTGTCATCACCATCTTTAGTCTGACCACACTGGCGGCAATGGTTCTGATTGACCTTCCATCTGTTGCTGTCGGCACTGTCGCCCAAGTTCCTTATGGGAACTTTCCCAATGTGTCGGACGATTCGCCTCGAGATGGTAACGAAGAATCCGACTTCCAGAAGGGCTATCACAGTTGTGTATGGCCTTTGTCTCGCCTTCTTCGCTGGCACATGCCAGAACTGCCTGGTTACTAGATTGGTCGTCGCCCCAAAAGGTGACCAGTGTGAACCACTGACGTAAACGGTGACCAGTGTGAACCACTGATGTAAAAGTATCACCTGACAGCCTGCACGTGTACATAATAGCGGTAGTTTTCAGAGATCCCTGCTCTGACAGACTTGACCTCGCTTATCAACCAGCTGGAATCCAAAACACTGCGATTCGTGGGCGAATACGGCCATCAGGCCACCTGGTTCTACCGCGAACTGAGCAGTTCCGAGCATCCGCTATTTCGGCGAATGAGAGAAACAGAGAGGGGAATCCAACCGTGGAGGTGCCCAGTTAGCCAACTGGGTGGACAGAGGTGGCTTTGTCCACGCTGGAGACCCATTGAGACTCAGACAACGCGTCTCAGAGGGTACATTTCAGCAAAGACACACCACCCGCACATTGATAGTGGCGCCATTTCAATGTACAGTAGCTTCAGAGTACGCAGATGTCAGAATTTACACCCTGGACGAAATGCCGGTCGTGTGGGGCGGTTACGTCTTCCGAAAAAACCACCCACTCCTCTCTTCACTGAATGAAATGATTGTCTACCAACTGGCGAGTGCACACTGTTACATAAAGTAGTTGTGAGGTGCACTCGATTCGTCCACTTGCACTTGCAGGACTTCATTCGATTCGTCGAGCAAAAGTATCGCACTGACGTGAATGGCAGTCACGCGGTGCCTTCCTCAGGAGAAGCCAGCCGCTCCAGTTTGATCTCCATCGGGCCGCTCTCACTAATACAGGTGCCAAGACGAATTAGAACCTCTTTCTCGCAATTGACGCTGTAAAGCAGGTTCTTTCAGTTATCGGGTGTATTCAGCCTTCTATTCTCGGGCTTTGCCAGCGGTTTGTGCGCTGCTCTTCTGGAGACTCTGATCAAAAGAAGAAAGCCCGTCGTCTCAAAGCCTCGACAATTGCCTTCGACGGACATTGACAGTTTCCAACTGGTCGACTTCCTACTGGCCGAGTTGCGCAGAAGCAAGGGGGTGGTACGATACGGAGCATTTGTCGAGCGAGATCTGCAGCCCTTTCTTCTGCTGCTGAGAAAGAGCAGCACCGGACCGGATGTCACGTCGCGACGTCTCCCTTCAATCGACGTTCTTCGTCTATCTGAAGAGAGAAGTTAGACGATGTCCATGCCTTCTGTCGATCTGTAGGTAGGCAATCTACAGGACACGGAATATGGTGTGCGTCTTGCAAAATCTGCTTGTTTATTCCCAACATAGATACCGTACATCCTCCAATAAGCGCCCCCCACCCTTCCGATAAGCGCCAACGTTGTGTACAATAAGTACCAGCAACTAGCACTACTATATGTGCTCTGTGACCATTTCTAACGCAAGATTTGGGTACCTATCTATGACAGCACTACTGCCAATTGCAGGTATTCTGATCGAAAGCTATACAGTTACAGTCTAAAATCAATGCATGGATATGCACACAAAAAATGACAACAACTGGGAATTTTGGTGAAATTTGGGCATTCGTGAGGGGTATAGTTAATAAGCGCCCCTCCTAGAGGTACATACATAGGTGACACTAAACGCTAACTCCGGTGGCGAAGAGCTGCTTACCGCTCGCTCACTACTGCTGCAGATGTTGTGCCTCTCCGCCTTCCATCCTCTTGTCTTCAGCAACCTCTGTTTCAGTTGTCAGAACACTCAGCTACTACAAGACTCTCGGTCTTTGGTGGCAAGCAATGACAAAGGCAAGTTTCACCACAGGTCAGCACAGCAATTAAGGCCAGAGTACAAGTGTACACTGCGGATTGAACGCAAACGGAAACAGGAGTCGAAAGTGCACACTAATAAGAGTTGCGGTACAAGTCATACCCATAGGTCATGACAAAATCTTTACTCCTTCTACAAACTCTCAAGACGGCGAAACATTGTGAGGACACAAAGCAGGCGCAACGCCAAAGCCCAACTGATTCACCCAAGAGCCCAACCACCCACCAACAGTGACAAACGCCAACGAACGGCAATCTGTGACACTCCAAAAACAATCGACTGCACCGCACCAACGCGCCTACTCTCGAATGAAGAAGGTCATCTGGACGGAGGCGTGGCCGCAGAGAAGCAGCTGGTCGCTGCGCCAGTCGCAGTAGCCCCTGCGCACCATCTGAGAGTCCCTGACGACCAGCCTCTCTCCACGCGCCTCCATCTCTGCTCGCAGCACACCCAGCCAGTCGCCGGGGAAGTCTTCGGCGAACAGGGGAAAGAAGATGAACGCGTAGACGTACTCCCAGCGGAGTGCCAGGGTTCCCCTGTGCGTGCCTTTGAACTGGCACAAGTAATGGGCCACGCTGGCGATATTGCGGTGATACAGGGTGTGTTCCACGCTCCCAGGGAGGAAGACTCTCTTGATGGAGAGAGTGGCGAGATTGGGAAAGACGGCGACGAGACGGCAGAGATTGTAGTCGCGACTGTCCTCAAAGCCGCAGAAGAGGGACAATTCCTTCAGGCAGGGGCAGCTGACGTCGGCGAAGAGCGAGTTCTGAAAGTCGACAGGAATGCCGCGAGGACCCGGCCACAGGCGAAGCATTGTGAGTTTGCCGCTGCAGCCGCCAACGAGTCGTGCGACGGCGTCGTTGGGAGCGGTGGCCTGCTCGCCCTCCTTGGTTTTGTTGGAGAAGGCGACCACCTTCAGAACTTCTAGCGAAGGCACACTGCAGACGATGGCGCAGAAGCGCTCCACGTCCCACTCCACAACATCGAAGGCGACGACGAGACTGTCACACCGACTGCACAGCTGCGCCAGGGAGCTCCAGGCTTCCAAGAGGGCAAGCGAAGTGCCGCCCTCCATGTGGTCGAGACTCAGGCAGAGAGTGTTGCGACTTCTGTCCTTCAAGGGCCTCTGGAGGTACTTCAGGCAACCGACGGCTTCTTCCACGCTGGCGAATTCGACCACCTCCTCCCCATCTTCCCCTTCCTCGTTGACTAGGGTGAAGATGAACTTGATGAGCTGGCAGTCTCCGGCGGGCGGCAGCAAACACACGTGCAAGTGCTTCTTCAAGTGACGCTCCCACGACCTGAATTGAAGTATTGATAGAAAGGTGGCGGCAATTGTTTCTCACTCCCTTACGTTTTCTCCGAATCGATGCGGTCGAAGTCGCGGCAAAGGAGCATGGCGAGCGGCCTCTTCTTCACTGGCAACTGGTCGACGATGGCCGATTTCAGGTGGGGCGCCAGCGACGGAAGGCGACTGGGAGCGCGGACGGCATCGACCGAAGAAGCGACTTCTTCTTCTACCACCGGCTGTCCGTTGAGACGGGCTCGCTTCGCCGCGTTCTCGCCTCCACTCTTCCCTTCCTCATTCGCAGGGCCACTCGACGAACGCATTGGCATGTTGAAATCGATAGAACGGCAAAATGAAAGAAAATTTACTCCGCAATCGTCGGAGAGAGCCAATGAGATGACAGTGAAAGCAGGCAAGTCGTCCGGGGGACGCAGTATACTCCACAAATTTGAACTCCTACGCACATTGACTCCTCTCCTGTTGTGGCCTCCTGACACCCCCAATCGCAAAACTAATGCCGAATTCGTGATCTACATCCCAGAATACCCCAGAATCGACATACAACACCCCTAACTTCCTATGGACTCGTAGAACCAAAATTCTGCACTTGGGGTACGGTAGCATGCAAATTCGTCATAGGTTATGTTCAAACATCATCTAAACACTGAACGGATGCCAAATTCATAATCAGCGTCCCCTAAAACCCCAAAATCGAGTATAATATCGGCAAAAGTTGACTTGGCACCCACAATTCAAACGGACGCGGCAGGGATACTGTAGCTTCGAAAATTTTTCCAAAACACTTTTTTAGACCAGATTTAAGCGTAGAATCGTTTGAAACTACTTTTGGAACTATTCGGCGACGCATTCGAGCGCTCTAGGCGCCGAAACGCGAAAATCGCAAATTTCGACCCCGGAGTCGAAAAAGTCGCAGTGTAAGAAAGTTTTTTGTATTGAGGCCGATTTTCTCCGTTCATGGCTCATTCGATAGAGGACATCTGGGAAGGAGCAACAAGAGTGGTCTCGCCGCTCTAGCTGGTACCTAGCTCGCACAGCAGCTCGTCAAAGTTGACCCGGGGCCGAAATTCGCGAATTTTTCAAATTTGGCGCCAAAATGGGTCCCGCAGCGATCCAATTCTTTTTTTCCGTGTTCGGCACTATCGAGTGCTACAACATATCAAAAGATAGTATATACCATTATATGCAACTTTTTCGAGTTCTACCTTGCCTAATGCATTTTTCAGTACTTTGAAAATTTAAATTTTTGAATTTCCCGCCAACGGGATCCCGGAGCGTGACCCCATATGTCGTGCAGGTTGCCCACCCACTAGGCCTACCCAACGCAAAAGACCGTTTGCAAATCGGCCGCTTGACGCGCGAACGCCGTTGACTCAAAGTTTCTGCGTTTCGCGCACAATCGCTATATACTCCACACTCCACACTTTTTATACTCCACAAAAAGTGTGGAGTATATAGCGATTGTGCGCGAAAGCAGAAATTTGGAGCGGATGGCATTCGCGCATGAAGCTGCCGATTTCCAAACGGTTTTTTGCGTTGGATAGGCCTAGTGGCGGGGCAACCTGGACGACCTATGGGGTCACGCTCCGGGACCCCGTTGGCGGGAAATTCAAAAATTGAAATTTTCAAAGTACTGAAAATTGGGTTGGGCAAGGTAGAACTCGAAAAAGTTGCATATAATGGTATATACTATCTTTTGATATGTTTTAGTACTCGATAGTGCCGAACACGGAAAAAAAGAATTGGATCGCTGCGGGACCCATTTTGGCGCCAAATTTGAAAATTTCGCGAATTTTGGCCCCGGGTCGACTTTGACAGGCTGCTGTGCGAGCTAGGTAGCAGCTAGAGCGGCGAGACCACTCTTGGTGCTCCTTCCCAGATGTCCTCTATCGAATGATCCATGAACGGAGAAAATCGGGCGAAACACAAAAAAACTTTCTTGCACTGCGACTTTTTCGACTCCGGGGTCGAAAACTGCGATGTTCGCATTTCGGCGTCTATAGCGCTCGAATGCGTTGCCGAATCGTTCCAATAGTGGTTTCAAACGATTCTGCGCTTAAATCTGGCCCAGAAAAGTATTTTTGAAAGATTTGCAGAGCTACAGTATCCCTGCCGCGTCGGTTTGGATTTTGGGCGTCGGGTCGACTTTGCCAATATTATGCTCGATTTCGGGGTTTTCGGGGGCGCTGATTACGAATTTGGCATCCGTTCAGTGTATAGATGATGTTTGAACGTACCTACGACGAATTTGTACGCTACCGTACCCCAAGTGCAGAAATTCAGTTCCCGGAGTCCATAGGAAACTAGGCGTGTTGTATGTCGAATCTGGGGTATTTTGGAATGTAGATCACGAATTCAGCATTGCTTTTGCGATTGGGAGTGTCAGGAGGCCACAACAATAGAGGAGTCACCGCGCGTAGGAGTCCAAATTTGTGGAGTATACTGCGTCCCCAGGACGACTTGCCTGGTTTGTGGAGTATACAAATATTCCAGAAACAATGAACTGATTTTGGTGTGGCGTTGGTTCCGCCCCTGACCGCAGGCCGAACACTCTAGAGGCTTCAATGTACTATTTGCAGTCTGCCAACACAACAAACGCTCTACAGGTTTGCAAGGTGTAGTTTGAACGCGCATCTTCTTCATTCACGTAAGAGAGTTCAACCAACCGACATTCTTCCACTGCACTACACTTGGTAAACTAACGAGGACCTCCTCAAGAACAACGGAACACAGTGGGACACAGCCAACAGATAACGTCAACCCTCAAACCAAATGGAACGGATAACTCAACAGGAAACAATGATCAATACAGCTACCTACAATCGATTAGATTTGGAGGTGAGTAGGGTAGGGAGTAGGGACGTCAACCCAAAAGACACGTAGCATTCGCAACAGAACTGATGGTCACGACTGAACTCTCAACAAACACTGTGAACCGGAATGCCGTTGTCACAAGTGTTAATGGAGCAGCTTGTGCTGTGGCCAGGCGTCCCGTAGGCACTGGAGGCCGCAGAAGCTGCAGGGGTGCTTCCACCACTGAATGTGGCGCCTCTGCCTCTTGCACTCTCTGCAGAGCAGCAGACGCGGCTGACCCCTCTGACGCTTCACTCCACAGTGGTCGCAGCGCTTCACCAGGCGCTCTTTCATCTCCTCGGAAAGTGAGAGGGTGGATGACAACTGCACATAACCCTGACTGAGTTCCACCCAGCGGACGGAGGCGCCGGGGCCCAGGCCAGAGATGATGCTGCCACCGTTCTCAGTGCAGCAAGCAGAGAGACGCAACAGGCGGCGTCTTTGGGGGTCGAAAGGGCGGACGACCACAACGAAGTGATTCCCTTCTCCTTTGAAGATGGCCATGCCTTTGAAGAAGCCGATGAAGCACACCGTTTCAGCTAGGATTGGGCGCATTGTTGCTTTCAGGCATGTGAGATGGAAGGGCTTTCTCCCTGCGAGTTTCACGGTTGCAGACTCGAACTCGGCGCACTGAGTGAACTCAAATCGGCCCAAAAATCTTGTCTTGTGGTGAACAGTGAGCACGTCAGGTGCACTGCCATCGACGGCCACAAAGAGGTACCACTTGTCGAGAAAGATCGACTCTGAAAGAAACTGCCCCAGTAGAAGGCGCGACGTCCAATGAGAAGAGGGCGGAAGGGCGGAATGAACACACCTTTGGCAAAGCAGGGGAGTCCCACGCGGAAGGGGAAGGTAGCGAGCACGGGGCCAAATTCGATCGCCTTCTTTTCCCAGCGCAGAGTCAATTGGCGCAATTGGGCTGGCTCCTGACTGCTGGCAGTGGTCCCCTCTCCTGTTCCTCCAGTAGTCAGCTGCAGCAACTGGTCAGGACCACCCTCTGAAGGGACGAAGAAACGAACGAACCAGTCACATACACCCCTCGCCACACCACCATACATCACCAACTTCACACGCCACAGAGTTATGCACTTCATACGTCAGCATAAATGCAACTCTGGATCAGCAGTGAATGGACATGGAACAACAAGTGGAGCACAAACCGCCAAAGGGGGAAGGCATGAGCAGCTGCGTCAAGTACTTGTCGACGTCTTTCCCCTTGCCGTTGAAGAAGAAGCGAATGGGACTGCTGCCACCCAACTCCATGGATCCACTGGCGTCCCAACTGGAAGCACACAGTGTCACAAGGCAACATAGGTACTCTCTAAGCAGTAGACAAGGGACAGCAACAAACCAAAAGGGCACCACGAAGACGACGACATAGCAGGAGTTGGGCTCGTAGCTCTTCTTCAATTGGCGCTTGCACTTGCCCTTCGCTCCCCCCACAGTAGTCATCTTCCACTCAACGGCCTTGCCGCCTGAGAAGGCGCAACTGCAGCAGAGGTAGAGGAGGCGACGAGTCTCGTCCACTGCCACTGCAAAGCATCTGGGAGTCTCCAGCTTCGGCCACCACTCTGACACCTGAAGAAGAATGGATTGACATTTCAGTGCGCAACTGTGAGATCGCCCACTCCTCCAAATTACATCGATTTTGAGTCGAGCGACGGTTCCCGTACTGCCAGACAGCACGAGGAGCTGACAAGCTTGCGCGTTTTGGAACTGTTCCAGAAAATACAATGTTCTTCTGCCGTTGCTGGAGGAGGATCGTCGGATACTGACGTCGGGAACTAGACTGATTCTCTGCCTTTTCAGAAGGGTATCAGCGAGGAGCTCGGCACTGAGAACAACCGACTCCATTACGGCATTGGTCACTGAACCTGAAAGACACCTCACTTCACATACCTAGTCATCCACGCATGCGCACAGGCTTAACAGTCTGCAAATGGAGTGGTGAGGTATGATGTACCTCTGTACACTGCCACCAGCTACACCCACCATCATGTCAAGTCTGACTCAACCATGCAGAGCCTGTATTCTCAGCGCAACAAGCCGGAATGATCAGCACAAGTGATACGTGACACTCCTTGAGTGTCAGATAGGCACTCCGCGTGATTGTTTTAGCAGACGGGGGCACAGAAACTCCAACAAGTGTTGCATTCCCGTTAAATTTGTTTGTTCCCAATTTCGTCAGTGTAGAACTAGGGTCCATAGCCCGGGGTGGGCGCAGTGGCGGGCCCAGGATTTTCCGATAAGGGGGGTGACTGTCTAGCCTATAGCCACTCACAATGTAGAATGCCAGCGGCACCCCAATTGTACAGGCGCGCCTTATCTACGCTACACAGCCGGGGCTCCCCCGCTGGGGTGGACGGCGTCGGTGGCAGTAGCGCTACAGTACGATGCTCCTATAACTCGGTTCGATTGCGCGTGCGTAGACGCCTTTCTCGGCGCGTCTTATATGGACGGCGTACTGTAGGCGCAGCAAAATCAATGGCGGACGGTATTTTCGGAATTTCGCGAAATTTTACAGAGCGTGAGTATTGGGCCTAAATTAGGCTAAATACACCGCAAATCGCCAAACAAACGCCGGATTCGCGTTTTGCGGCGTCAGAAAGCTCAGACACAAGTCGCACAACTGTCAACGCAAGTTTGAAAATTCGACCCCGGGACTCAATTTTTGGACGGCCGGGTGCCGAAATCAGGGTAAAGGCGTCCAAAGTCGCAAAACAAACACCGGATTCGTGTTCAGCGTCGTCGAAAACCCCCGAAACAAGTGAAACCTCAATTTCGAAAATTTGACCCCAGGATTCAAAAATTCGACGCGGCTGGAGTACGATACCTCAAAGTGGTCAAGACACTTCGTCTAGACCAACTTTTGACGCTGAACACGTTGCAATAATCAATTTACCGCTAAAGAACACGCTTTCCAACTAAAAAATCCACTCAAAATCGAAAATCCGAATTTTCCATTCGGGACCCGGGATTTTTGCCACCGCGGATCTCCTGAACGGCAAGACCGATCTCGGCGGTTTTGGTGTCAATCGAAAGGTCATACATGGGTCCGTGTTTTGCAGGAAAGCTTGCGAGGATCCACCGTAGCAAACTCGAGTTATGATTTTTTAAAGGTCGGAAAAAAATTTTGAATTTTGAATTTTCTACCTTACTCCCGCGTCGGACCACCTAGGGAGCCCGTTCCAGCGATGCCGTCTAGAGGACACAAAGGCCTACAACATATCCCAAAATCACCAAATTCGGCCCGCTTTTGCGAAAGTTGTGGCCTGATTATTTTTTTTTACTTAGCAAAAATTTGAATTTTTAAATTTTCGCAAAATTTTTCCACCGCCGAAATTTTTTCATCCCCCGAGCACGCTGCGCGTCGTCATAAGCTATCTTTTAAAAAAAAATTTGACTCCCTAAGTGCTTCCTACCGAGCGCTAGCTCTGGTTATGTTAACTGCAGGCTTTACCGCTCCTATAGCACTCCTTCGCTTTTCAAGCGGCGGAGTGCCAAAAAGCATAACACGCCAACAAAAGTTACCGAGCTCGAGATGATCACGCAGAAGGTGGGCACAGCATTGGCATCTACGTAGAGAGAACACAAACTCAGAGCGCTCGTAGAAAGCAAAAAAAAAAAAATGAAAAAAAAAAAAAGAAAAAAAAAAAGAAAAAAAAAAAAAAAAAAAAAATGCACCGACGTTACCTCTCGGTAGAGCCGAACGGCGTGGCATCGAGGCAAAATTGGCTCATAGACGTTTAAAATTGCGCCTATGCTAATTTGACAGGGTACGATTCCATAGGAATGCTTGGAATGTACGCCTAATTGCCCATGGAGCGAGCGACGCCAAAACCGACGCTAGACGGCAATTATCCCGGCGTCGTCATGCCACTCCTTTGTTTGCTGCACAAAGGAGGCGGTCTCTATAAAAGGGGGAAGGGATTTCAGTCTCTCTCTCTTAGGAGTGAACCCTTGCCCGACAGAGGTCGTGTGAAAGGAAGAAGCCAAGAAGGCTGTTCCAAAGTAAAGGTCCGAAAAGCCCGGTCCAATCCTTAGCCCTAGAAGGATAGGAGTCGTCGTGTGGGAACGTAGGTCCTCTCCTGTGCTGTTTTGTGTGCGAACTATCCCGTTTTCACTACAAGAGTGGGGAGAGTCGTACAACGGCAACGCCGACAGAACAGCGACCAGCAGGAGTCAACCAGACGAGAGTACTTCACGAGTTGGTGAGAACGAGAGTACAAGTACTAAGTGTCAGCGACTGTCACGGTCGGCTGGTTGCCTCCAAACGAGTAGGTATTAGAAGGAGAACTCCGGTGCAGGAGTCTGTTAGCTGCTATCGTCGGGCGATCGATCCTAGTGTCCTAGGGAAGTGGAGAGTCCTAGCCACTGATACGCCCTTGCAGTGGTGACCCGTTGCGTTGCGCACTTTCTTTTGGGTCGCACCAGTGCGCGGCCCAGACAGTTTGTCTGCACCTTCTGGTTGCGTCAGTTCTCCTGGCGCCGTTTCCGGCAAGTGTCGGAAGGCGCAATACCGAGTGTTCGCTTGTCAGCTACCTCAGGCGGGGCTTAAACCTCACTGAGGGCAGTGGACAAAGCCGGGCACTACTCGCCAAACAGGCGGAGTTGGGAGGAGCCCTGTGTGACGGGGCGTGAGTTCTAGCTCCGCGGAGTAAAGTTGAGCTCCGTGTGGTACGGGGCGTGAGGACTTGCTCTACGGCGACCTTTCTGAGTGCAGCGAACGGGCGCGATCCAAGTGATTGCGTGGCGTAAAGGGCTGTACTGATAGCTCGAGAGGTGGCGTTTAACCGAGCGCCGGACAGAGTAAACAGTGTCAGATGTCGTCAAACGGCGGCAGAAGTTCGGCTGCGCGAGGCAGGCAGTCGCCGCCCGCGAATCTGAACGGCGGGGTGACGTCGCCGCGGCGCAGTTCACGCCCACCCTCGGCCCTTCAAAAGGGGCACCGTGATGCGTTAATTTGCAAGTTCGAAGGTGGGAATCAGATCCCACAAACGGTGCCGAGTGGTATTGTGCAGCGACTTGTTGACAAGTACCCGGACGTTGTCCAGAAAGGGGCGACGGTGATAAAGCGTGCGCTGCAGAATATTCCAATGCTGCCAGCAGAGCAGCAGTATGTTGACAAAGTGCTGGACGTGTTCCGGGATATGCCGGCAATCAGTATGGATAAGATGCCGGTAGAGATAGCGGACGAGGAAGGCAGATTGAGAGATGCTCACGTGAAGCATTTCTTTGAGCATTACTGGAATACTGCCAATTGGGGCGTTATGCTGCCGACGTTCCGCTTGAGACGGAAGTTACTGGAACACACAGTGACGTTCCTACAAAGGTCCGACTTTCTTTATTCGCCGGACGATGATTTCCTCAACAATTTTCGTGAGGAATGGGAACGGAGAGCGAATGAGCTTTTGGCGAAGTACGCCGATCGAACGGTAGACAGGCCGTATGTGACGACTGTCGATCCGACTTCGATCCCCAAAGAGTTGATTTTGGGGGACGCAGATTATATCCAAAAGTGTTTGGAGAAGTACCCAATCAGAGATGATGTGCGTGTTATCTCTCTGGATGGAGTGGTGATGCGAGTTGCACTCCAGAACGGCTGTTATCTGTACACGGAGGCGGACCATGGGCCCACTCCGGAGGAAATACAAGCTTTGAGTGACAGTCGGGCCGCGTCAAGGCAAGACGCGCCACCGGCGTCAGGGTTGCGATCTGGAGGCGGCAGTAGAGCCACTTCAGTAAATAACTTAGCAGCCACTTCGCCGGCGAGAAGCCAGCGACAGTCTCTGGTGAACAATGCGGCTCAATTGCAAGGTCAGCAAGGAGGCGACGGTAGAGTCACTCCTAATCAAGACGGTTCAACTACGCCAGATGACGGAGGCGGCAATAGGGCCACTTCGCAGCCTGGTGTGGTGATAGAGCCGGCAGAGATAGACGATAGCCGACAGCCGGGCAATTCGCCGGCATCAGTGCAACAGGATGGGGTTAATCAGCCTCAGGGTGGAGGCGATACGATTGATCGAATGCGTCAGTTCCGACGAAAGACGGGAATGACAGTAGACCAGTTAGTCGATATGGTCACTAATGACCCAACGTGTATCCGGGACATTCTGGATAGTGAAGGGAGTGAAGCCACCCAATCGGGCGACATTAGGTCACCGGTAGGGCAACCTCCCAATTTACCAAAGGTGACGCTAGCGGCGTCACGAAAGTCTACGGTGTCGAAGTACAGTGCGATGTATCGAAGCGATCAGTCCGAGTTTCGAGTACCGCACCAGCCGGCGCCGAGAAGTCGGCAGCAGCAAATCACTGATAACCGCCGACAAAGGAAGTTGCAGCAGCGTGATCTGCAGCGACGAACTGATCCGCAGACGGCGGCAAACCGGCCGCCAAGTACGTTGGCTGGTGAGCCGGCAACCAAAGTGTCTGATGCTGATAAGAGAGCAGAGGCTGCGGAGGAAGAATTAGCTAAGACAAAGTCGGAAATCGACGTGTTGAGGCGCGAGCTTACGATTGCGCGCAACCAGCAGATCCATTCTGGGCGTTCGTCAGGACACCAGAGTGCGTCCGCTGGGGGAGCGAGTGTGCGCTCTCAGAAGTCTGACAAGGGACAGACTGTCAAAGAGGTGTCGGCTGGTGGCGTTACTGAGGGTAACACGCTAGCGCCGTCACCCAAGAATAAGGTCAAATATATCAAGTTGCGTGAAGATGAACTTCAAAAGCAAATACGGAATAATATGACCCAAGCTCTGCAAGAGGGGTGGTACAACCAGCCCACATGCGGAGGCAATATGCGCAGTATGCCGCAAGTGCTGCGGGAATTCAGTAGTGGAGTGATGACAAGTCAGGCGGCCGCTACGGTCACTGGCTATTCGGAGTTGAACCCGAAGCTGTTAACAAGAGCGGCGCTTAATCAGGCGGTCGCTGATGACAGCTACTACTGGAATCCCCGTGACGCATATTTGCCAACTCTGTTCACGGAGGAACGAGAGATAAATGGTCGGTACCCACAGGAAGACGATGGCGTTACGGGCCATAAAGCGTTGGCCATTGGCGATAAGCGCCAACCGAATAAGTTTTCGGGTGATACAAATGAGCGGACGTACGAGGACTTCGTGCGGGAAGTCATGTTGCACTTCTATCAGATCAATTTGAATCCGCTACACTGGACTGAGATGTTCCATTCACTGCTAAAGGGGCAGGCGAATGAATACATGCACACAGTCCGGGACGACTATCGGAAGCTCTGTTTCCAAAGAGCTGTCATTGAGTTGGGCAAGATGCTCAACCCGTTGCCAACGGGAGATGATATCCAAATGGAGTTGACGTCATTGATGTGGGACGGTACCTATGACGGCCTAGATACGCTGGAAAGGCAGATCCGGCAGTGTATTCGGCGCATGCCGGAAGCGCGAACGGGAATAAGCACCTGTGAGGAACAGGGCGCTGCCACATTCCTGAGTCGGCTTCCGCCTCGGTGGCGCGAAGACATTCGGCGCAATTCGAGAATGCATCATGTGCGCTCGTATGCACAGATGGCCAGGGAAAAGTTCAAGGAGACCAATAGGGATCTTGAACAGGAGTATATTCATAAGACTACTAAAGAGGGCCTGGAAAAGATTCGGGCAAATGCGGCTCGAAAGATTGATACTAGTAGCGGAAGGCCCTTGATACCCAAGGACTTGCGTGACGATATGAGAAAGGCGACAAAGGGTGACGGCGGTGGAACCGCCAAAGATAAGACGTCAGGCACTGCGTCCGGGACGAGTACTGGCGGGAGAACAAGAGGTCGGGGCAAAGACGGCTCCACCAATGAGCGCTCCAATAGGAGGCAAGTTACATACCCAGCCGATAGTTACGCAGCGTCGAAACCGTCTCGCCGTGCGTCTTACATTTCGGGCGGCGGTAAGACGGC
>JASAMZ010012438.1:0-11570 GCA_030248115.1 Linhomoeus sp. GSCO2_2
CACTGTACGGTACTGGAACATGACGCCAAGAAACGGTGCTTGGAGTTTGGCCACATTCTGTGTTGTAAGAAATAGCTCTTCAGTGGTCCAATTGGAGCACATAATTTGTCTCACTGCAGCTTCTGCGTGTGGCGCTCCTGGGGTCGCACGGGGACGACCATTGGAGGCACCAAACTGGAGGACTTCCATGGAGAACTGGACGAGGCCATGGAGTCTTTTGAGAGGTTTCGGAAGCTTTGCTTTTGACTGCTTGTGCGTCACAGTGTTGGTGTCTAAGTGGCTGTCTCTCAACATCCTCCCAGTCTACCCCTTCCCTTCCCTGTCTTTCTCTCCATCCTTCCAGTAGCGCCCCCCTCCTTTCCCTCCCTCTTTACTCTTCCCCTTAGTGTGTCACTCCACTGTCTTCTTTGCAATCACTGCTCCACTTCTCCAGCCTCCACCAGGACAAGACGGGGAACGCCTGGAAGAACAGAGACAACTTCGTCAAGAAACCGGGCAAGATGTTTCCCATGGACATCGACTATGGAGAGGTTGGATTTGTTTTACAATTGGCGCCCCATTAGCGATCCTTTCACTAAAGATCTTTCCTTAGAACGAGGAGGAAGCCGTCGCCAAAGGTGGTCTAAATGGGAGCACTGTGGAGTCTAAATTGCCTCAGGCGGTGCAGGATCTGGTCAAGATGATCTTCGACATCGACATGATGAAGAACACCATGAAGGAGTTCGAGGTACACGTGTAGAAGCTGTATCGGTTCGGTGAGAATAACCCGACTGTTTTGAAGGATTCTCACGATTGGGAAGTGCCAAAACTTGTTTCAGACAAAGTAGACACATGTATCGTTTGAGAGAGTCTAACGATTTTCGGGTGTATTGTAGTCAATTTAGTCGAAGCAGTTGTTGCGAGACACTTTTGATTGAATGTACGTCCCAGTTGTGGTGCTTTTCTCCGTAGCCGATGGTGGTAGTTTCTGTCACTCATGGACGAATCGTCTTCTACCTACTATCTACAAACGCATGCACAGTGGATGTTCAGATCGATTTGGACAAGATGCCTTTGGGGAAGCTGTCGAAGCGACAGATCGAGGACGCCTACAGGGTGCTCACCGAGCTTTCTGAGGTCTCTCGTTTCACTTGTGACACATTATGTCTGCCATCCAGTCGATGGTTCAATATACCGCTATGTCACTTTTCTCAGCTGATCCAAAGCGAGGAGGCCACTGGTAGAGCGGTATTCGTGGAGGCCTCCAATCGTTTCTACACCCTCATTCCGCACGACTTCGGAGCGGTACCCATGAAACTACTTGTCAATCTGGACATAGTCAAGGTGAGAGATGGAGGGGGAGGGAGGGATGGAGGGAGGGAGAGGGAGGGAGGGAGGGAAGTATGGAGGCAGGTAGCGAGGGATGGAGGGAGGTATCGAGGGAGGGAGGGAGGTAGGGAGGCAAGGAGGGAGGGAGGGAAGGAAACCTGCAATGGAACAAAACGCTCCGTGAAGGATCTCAATGGCTTTCAGATGGATACCATAGTGTTGCAGCAGCATTAAAAATAGTTGTGTTTGTAATTGGTGCTAGTTTCTACTCCTGCTCCTGTTGCAGAGAAAGACGGAGATGCTGGACAGTCTGCTGGAGATCGAGGTGGCATACAGCCTCCTGAAGCAGGACAAGAGCACTGGCAGTGAAGTCTCGCCCATTGACACACACTACAAACATCTGAAGACGGAGATTGAGGTAAGACCGAAGGCAAGATTGATTAGAACTAAACGCACTGACCAGTCATTTGATCTCCCGCTGTAGCCTCTGGACAAGGGCTCTGAGGAGTTCAAGCTCATTGACACCTACGTCAAGAACAGTCACGCCAAGACGCACAGAGCATACAAGCTGGCTGTGGAAGAGGTTTCTTGCGACACATGTTTAGCTGCAGTTATGAACAAAATTCCAATAGTTTCCTCATTCCAGGCCTTCAAAGTCGCTCGCGAAGGTGAGAGGGAGCGTTTCCAGAAGTTCGAGAAGCTGCACAATCGCCAGCTGTTGTGGCACGGCAGTCGAACGACCAACTACGCTGGCATTCTCTCCCAAGGACTCAGAATCGCCCCTCCTGAAGCGCCTGTGGTATGGCAGCTTGTAAATGGAGTGTGGATCATCTTCGCACGCAATCTTGCATCGTTCTTCAGACTGCCGACATGTTCGGCTAAGGAGTGCTGTTACGGCAATATCATCTACCAAGTCTGCCAACTACTGCTTCAGCCTCACCCACCAATAACACTGGACTCCTGATGCTATGCGAGGTGAGATATTGGTGTGAATTTTGGTGTGTGATATTTTACGTCGCAAGATGGCGTATCACTGACGTTGCAGGTGGCTCTGGGCGATATGCAGGAGGAGAAACACGCCAAGATGATCACCAAACTTGACAAGGGCAAGCACAGCTGCAAGGGTACGCGCCTCTCTCCCCTGACATCAATTAGCTCCCTCTCTCTCTCACTTCCTCCCTCCCTTCCTCCCACCTTCCTCCCCCTTGTTTATATGTCCACATACGTAACCCTTTGCGGATGCCTAACAACGTGTTCCTGAGCTTGTCCAGAAAGACCAACCATTCTTGTAGGAGCCCTCCATATTGAATTCGGCGAAGAGCTACCAGTTTTCAGACTTGTATCATTTCATAGAGTTTCCTTCTTCCCACAGGTACATCGTGTACAACGTGGCTCAGATCAACGTCAAGTGCCTGCTGCGTCTCAAGGACGCTGATTGGAGGTTCTGAAAAGATACCGAAAGCTTCTACTATGATTGAGAATTTTTGGCCGCGTCGACAACTCATTTCGCCTAGGAAACGCCTTTTCTTTTGTTGGTGGTGGTTTAGGAGCCATTGAGAGACGCGCGGGTGAAGGAGTTCGACTCGATATGCTTCGCTTTGCTGCTACACATTCTACAGTACTCCAGAGTTTTTCCCTTTCCGACTATTGCTGCCTGCTACATAGAGTGTACTCTGCGTTGTGTCGGTCGAGTCGAAGTGTGTCTCCAGTGTCGTCTGTGCGTGTGTCTGTCTCTGTCTCGCATTCCCTTGCTACGCATACATACAGATGTCGTTCGTTTCTCGACGTGACGTCTCGATGAATGCAATAGTCGGCGCATCAGAATCCATTGTGGACAAGGCAAGCGTTCAGGAGTTCTTGCACAGAAGCACAAAGTGTGATGCATCATCATCATTATTAGAGTAAGGTTGAATTAATAGTGGTGCGCACCACTATTCGGCGGTTCACTGTAGTTTTAATTGCTGCCATGTATCGTAGAAGTATGGGCTAAGCCCAACAATGCAGTGTCTAGTCGCTTACATACCTTGTGAAAGAACGAAAGTACAAACCTACGCCTTTTGAGTGGAACATGAATGAAGGAAGACAGTCTTGCAGATGTTTCCCATGACTCTGTTTCGTCTACCCACAATCCAATTGTTCAGTCGATGGCCACCAAGTTTCTATGTACATATTTACAGAGATTCAGAAAGTGGCTGAAACCCCTCTCGGCCGCTCAGTGGCCCCTCCTTCTCATTCACCCAGTCTGCCTGGTGCCTGCCCAGTCTGTGAAATGATGACATGACGTCTGGCTGAGTCCCTCCCTGCAGCGTTGCGCCAGCGGTAGCTCGTAAGCAACGCCACTACCCACCATGGTTGTTCTTGTGGTTGTGCCATGGTCGGCCGGTGAATCGTCTCGCTGTTCAGCCGGTATTCTGTGATTCGGATATCCTGACTTTCGCTCCAGGCAACGTCAAAGGCGTATTTCCCAGTTAACAGAGCCTGTCACTTCGTCTGTCTTGTGAGTTAGTCAACTCCCAGCCTTGCCATGAACAATGTTTCTCTGTATACCCATCATATTCAGGCTACGACAGATGGGTATTCTTCTTGGGTCGCACCTTCCTGTCATTGTCACTATCAACGTCCTTTGCTTGGCATCCTTTCGTGCACGAGTTTGCTCACAACCGGCCTGACCACTCGTGCGCAAGTGCCTAAGCTTTGGGCTCTGCCGAATGACGAGAGCAACGGCCGCGATTATCACGCCAAGTGGTACTTCACCAACAGGAATCTTCGCTACGCTGAGTGATCAGAAAAGCAGCGGCGGCAGCGAGAACATATTGTTCTCATCCAGAAACGACTGCTGCAGTAGCGCGGTTTGGGCTCTGGCTTATGTCTTCCAGCTTGCCGCCAACAGCATCCTTTTGGAATGTATCGTTGCTTGGATGTATGCATGTGAAAGGCCGAATCACGCACTGCAGTGGAAGTGCCAAGGTTTTGGCCCAGGTATCACGAGCACGCCGACACCCAACTGACTACATCCAGCCCCTCGCACAGTTGACTCGGCGTTCGATCAGGCTACAGGGTTTCACGGCCTATAAGCGGAGCTTCGGGCATCCTGTCGTTCTCACCTTGTCTGTAGAACGCCGATCCTAATTTGAGTTCATAGAGTGTTCGAGTACTAACAATCATTGGCGGATTATAGCTGCTTCGAAACATTCCATTCGTGCATCGCGTGCACACCGTAGTAAGGGGATGGGGATCTGTGGGGTATGGGCATCACACCTCCTGACCAATTACCCCTTCGAACGCTTCTCCCCCACAAGTTAATCTCGCTCCCCCCCCCCCCCCCTCATTCGCAGCCTGAAGCAGGCTATGGCGCCTAGAATTTCAATACAGGAGTGCCTACTGTAACCTTCCCCCCCCCCCCCATCCAATCAATAGTTCTAATAGTTGGCTTTAGTTATAGTAATTGTTTTTGTTGAAACGCGGCTTGTATTTGACGTTGCGATTGACGTCAAAGCCTGAGAAATGCCTGCGCTTTTATCGTGCGTTTGTGTTGTCTTTCCCTTTTCGCGTAATATATCGCGCTATATCAAATCACTTGTCAAGTTGTTTCAATAATTCACAGACAGGGTTTGTTGGCAGTTGACATTCGTGGCAAGTTGCGACCAGGATCTGTTGACAATTGATGTTCGGAAGTTTTGACGATCACCTACAACCGACTTGAAACATTCTAAACTGTCTATGACCTCTACCTTGACAAGAGGTCAGGCATTCCTCCTTGCTGCCAAAGTTATTGTTGCCCTCGCAGCCTCTGTAGAAGTGTCGCAAGCCTTTCTGCGGGGATCCAAGAACCAGCGAATGAAACGCGCCTTGCAGGGAGGGGCCTTGGTCCACACGGTGGAGGCAGCGGTTGCCTGAAGAAGGGTTAGGAAACTGTTTTGATTGTTATGCTTTACAGTGCCACTTGTTGTGATATATAGTAATTCGCTTTACGTTTCGACTAATTTATCAATTCTGTTGTCTGTACCGGGTCTTTCAAAACTCCAGGCCCCCCTCCACAGCACGCTGTGTAAAAGCTAGCGCAGTGATACTTGCACACATGGTAGTCTAATGTCTTGACACCTCGGATGCCAAAATTCAGCACTCTATCTCAACCCACGCGGAAATGCGAGCGCGAAACGCAGAATCGGCCAAATTTGACGACCGCGTCACTTTGCGGCGGCTACGGCCAGGGGCGGCTACGGCCGGATACGGCACTTTGCGGCGGCTACGGCCGGATCTCCGGCCAGGGGGGGGGGTCCCCCCCCACCCCCTCCACCCCCCCCCCCCAGCGTTACAGGTATGGGGAGAGGAGTTGCCTACCCCCATTCTTCTCCTCCTTGGCCATTTGGGCAGGGACGACCAAGGTAAGGGGCTCTATTTAGTGGTCTGTAAGTGAGAAGAAGCAATCCGGTTGGCAGATTCGTCAATGTCGATCCACAGGTGAAACATCGCCCTCTACTCACAAGGTTCCTGTGGGGGCAAAGTGCTCGCGCTGTCGGTCACCATCGGAGGATGCGTGTATCCGATGGCGGTCACCAACCAAATGGGGCTGGGTGAACGCAAAGGTTTCACGCAATAGCCAACATTGTGAACCTTTCGCTTTCGATGATTGTTAGGTGACTGATCTCGGGTGTTGTCCAATGTCCATGTACCCAAATCAGAATCGAATCGGCGTTCGACAGACGACGACGAGGAGTGAGTGAAAGCATGTCGGAAGCATTCCGGTTCCACAGGCGGAGAAGAACCGTTGCCTGCCTGCACGGTGGGTGACTGTGTGAGGGGGTTGGAAACCGCTCCTCCCACTCACAAGGTTCCTGTGGGAGCATCAGCAAAGGAATGTGAACACAAAGGTTTCACATAAGAGTCAACATTGTGAACCTTTCAATGATTGTTAGTACTCGAACACTCTATGGGCTCAAATTAGAATCGGCGTTCTACAGACAAGGTGAGAACGACAGGATGCCCGAAGCTCCGCTTAAAGGCCGCGAAGCGCTGTAGCCTGGTCGAACGCCGAGTCAACTGTGCGAGTGGCTGGGTGTCGGCGTGCTCGTCTTGACGCCTGGGCCAAAACATTGGCACTTCCACTACAGTGCGTGATTCGTCCGTTCACATGCATATGTACATCCAAGCAACGATACATTCCAAAAGGATGCTGTTGGCGGCAAGCTGGAAGACATAAGCCAGAGCCCAAACCGAAGCATTGCAGCAGTCGTTTCTGGATGAGAACATGTTCTCGCTGCCGCCGCTGCATTTCTGATCAAACGAAGGTTCAGTTGGTGAAGTACCACTTGGCGAGGTACTCGCGGCCGTTGCTCTCGTCATTCGGCAGAGCCCAAAGCTTAGGCACTTGCGCACGAATGGTCGGGTCGGTTGTGAGCAAAGCCGAGCATATAAGGATGCCAAGTAAAGGAAGTTGATAGTGACAATGGCGGAAAGGAAGTTGATAGTGACAATGTCAGAAACGAACGACTCAAGAGGAATACCCGTCTTCCATAGCCTGAATATGACGGGTAATAAAGAGGCAACATTGTTCATAGGAAGGTTGGGAGTTGACTGACTAACTCACAAGACAGACCAAGTGAAAGGCTCTGTTTAATGGGAAATACACCTTTGACGTTGCGTGGAGCGAAAGTCAGGATATCCGAATCGCAGAAGGCGGGCTGAACAGCGAGACGATTCACCGGCCGACCATGGCACAACCACAAGAACAACCATGGTGGGTAGTGGCGTTGCTTACGAGCTACCGCTGGCGCAACGCTGCAGGGAGGGATTCAGCCAGACGTCATGTCATCATTTCACAGACTGGGCAGGCACCAGGCAGACTGGGTGAATGAGAAGGAGGGGCCACTGAGCGGCCGAGAGGGGTTTCAGCCACTTTCTGAATCTCTGTAAATATGTACATAGAAACTTGGTGGCCATCGACTGAACAATTGGATTGTGGGTAGACGAAACAGAGTCATGGGAAACATCTGCAAGACTGTCTTCCTTCATTCATGTTCCACTCAAAAGGCGTAGGTTTGTACTTTCGTTCTTTCACAAGGTATGTAAGCGACTAGACACTGCATTGTTGGGCTTAGCCCATACTTCTACGATACATGGCAGCAATTAAAACTACAGTGAACCGCCGAATAGTGGTGCGCACCACTATTAATTCAACCTTACTCTAATAATGATGATGATGCATCACACTTTGTGCTTCTGTGCAAGAACTCCTGAACGCTTGCCTTGTCCACAATGGATTCTGATGCGCCGACTATTGCATTCATCGAGACGTCACGTCGAGAAACGAACGACATCTGTATGTATGCGTAGCAAGGGAATGCGAGACAGAGACAGACACACGCACAGACGACACTGGAGACACACTTCGACTCGACCGACACAACGCAGAGTACACTCTATGTAGCAGGCGACAATAGTCGGAAAGGGAAGTTCTGGAGTACTGTAGAATGTGTAGCAGCAAAGCGAAGCATATCGAGTCGAACTCCTTCACCCGCGCGTCTCTCAATGGCTCCTAAACCACCACCAACAAAAGAAAAGGCGTTTCCTAGGCGAAATGAGTTGTCGACGCGGCCAAAAATTCTCAATCATAGTAGAAGCTTTCGGTATCTTTTCAGAACCTCCAATCAGCGTCCTTGAGACACAGCAGGTACTTGATGTTGATCTGAGCCACGTCGTACACGATGTACCTGTGGGAAAAAAGGAAGTCTATGAAATGATACAAGTCTGAAACTGTAGCTCTTCGCCGAATTCAACATGGAGGGCTCTGACAAGAACGGTTCTTCTTTGGACAAGCTCAGGAACACGTTGTGAGGCATCCGCAAAGGGTTACGTATATGGACATATAAACAAGGGAGGGAAGGTGGGAGGAAGGGAGGGAGGAAGTGAGAGAGAGAGGGAGCCAATCGATGTCAGTTCAGAGAGAGGCGCAGACCCTTGCAGCTGTGCTTGCCCTTGTCAAGTTTGGTGATCATCTTGGCGTGTTTCTCCTCCTGCATATCGCCCAGAGCCACCTGCAACGTCAGTGATACGCCATCTTGCGAATGTAAAATATCACACACCAAAATTCACACCAATATCTCACCTCGCATAGCATCAGGAGTCCAGTATTGTTGGTGGGTGAGGTGAAGCAGTAGTTGGCAGACTTGGAGACCATATCGGCGAAATACACTCCTTTGCCGAACATGTAGCCCGTCTGAAGAACGATGCAAGATTGTGTGCGAAGATTAGTCACACTCCATTCACAAGATGCCATACCACAGGCGCTTCAGGCGGGGCGATTCTGAGTCCTTGGGAGAGAATGCCAGCGCAGTTGGTCGTCCGACTGCCGTGCCACAACAGCTGGCGATTGTGCAGCTTCTCAAACTTCTGGAAACGCTCCCGCTCCCCTTCGCGAGCGACTTTGAAGGCCTGAAATCAATACGAAACTATTGGAATTTTGTTCATAACTGCAGCAAAACATGTGTCGCATCGCAAGAAACCTCTTCCACAGCCAGCTTGTATGCTCTGTGCGTCTTGGCGTGACTGTTCTTGACGTAGGTGTCAATGAGCTTGAACTCTTCACAGCCCTTGTCCAGAGGCTACAGCGGGAGATCAAATGACTGGTCAGTGCGTTTAGTTCTAATAAATCTTGCCTTCGGTCTTACCTCAATCTCCGTCTTCAGATGTTTGTAGTGGGTGTCTATTGGAGAGACTTCACTGCCAGTGCTCTTGTCCTGCTTCAGGAGGCTGTATGCCACCTCGATCTCCAGCAGACTGTCCAGCATCTCCGTCTTGCTCTGCAACAGAGGTGGGAGTGGAATGAAACGGATACTTCACTGCTGAAAGAGTAATGGTCTCCATCTAAAACCCCTTGAGACCCTTTGCAGGGTGTTGCTGCTTCACTGCAGCCTTCGCTCCCTCCTTCCCTCAATCCCTTCCACCCTCCCTCTTCTTGCATCCCTTCCTCCTTTCCTTTCTCTCCCTTCTTTCATCCTTCCTCCCCCCTCCCTCCCTCCTCCCCCATATCTACCCCCCCTCCCCCCGCCCTCCCCGAGGGGGCGCGTTACAGGTATGCCTCCCTCCCTCCCTCCCTCCCACCTCTACCTCCCACTCCATTCTTCACCTTGACTATGTCGAGATTGTCGAGCAGTTTCATGGGCACCGCTCCGAAGTCGTGCGGAATCAGGGTGTAGAAACGATTGGACGCCTCCACGAAGACAGCTCTACCCGTGGGCTCCTCGCTTTGGATCAGCTGAAGGATGAACACTTTATTGAACTGTCGATTATTGACAAACATAATCTACCACAAGCGAAACGACAAGCGAGACCTCAGAAAGCTCTGTGAGCACCCTGTAGGCGTCCTCGATCTGTCGCTTCGACAACTTCCCTAAAGGCATCTTGTCCAGATCGATCTGAACATCCACTGTGCATGCGAAGACATAGTACACGTACAGAAGACGACTAGAAAGTACCGAATATCAGCTTTGGAGAAAAGCGCGAGCGAAACGTTACCACACAAGTTGAACGTCTATCACTTCCATTCAATCGAGGTGTCTAGCAGCAGCTGCTCTGACCAAATCAATCAACTATCCCGAACTGCAGTAGAGAACCGTGGATCAGTGTGACCGTTCGATTGCCGGACTCTCTAACCACACATTGGTCTACTTCATTTGAAACAACTTTTGGCATTTCTAGTTCTCAATCTTCCGAATCCTTCAAAACAGACGTTTCTCCATACCTCGAACTCCTTCATGGTGTTCTTTATCATGTCGATGTCAAAGATCATCTAATTGACCAGATCCTGCACTGCCTGGGGCAATTTAGACTCCACACACAGTGGCCCCTCCCCCATTCAGAGCGTCTTTGGCGCTGGCTTCCTCCTCGTTCTAAGGATAGGGAGGGAGGGATGTTTTGGTGGGACTTAAGGAAACGACGCCAATTGTCGAAGTGACTAACTTCTCCATAGTCGATGTCCATGAGAAGTATCTTGCTTGGCTTCTTGACAAAGTTGTCCCTATTCTTCCAGGCGTTCCCCGTCTTGTCCTGGTAGAGGCTGGAGAAGTGGAGCAGTGATTGCAAAGAAGACAGTGGAGTGACACACTAAGGGGAAGAGTAAAGAGGGAGGGAAAGGAGGGGGGCGCTACTGGAAGGATGGAGAGAAAGACAGGGAAGGGAAGGGGTAGACTGGGAGGATGTTGAGAGACAGCCACTTAGACACCAACACTGTGACGCACAAGCAGTCAAAAGCAAAGCTTCCGAAACCTCTCAAAAGACTCCATGGCCTCGTCCAGTTCTCCATGGAAGTCCTCCAGTTTGGTGCCTCCAATGGTCGTCCCCGTGCGACCCCAGGAGCGCCACACGCAGAAGCTGCAGTGAGACAAATTATGTGCTCCAATTGGACCACTGAAGAGCTATTTCTTACAACACAGAATGTGGCCAAACTCCAAGCACCGTTTCTTGGCGTCATGTTCCAGTACCGTACAGTGCCAAATAGTATACCCCCCAAATAGTATACCCCGGGTATACTAATTGGCAATACTAATTGGCACTTAGTGCCAAATAGTATACCCCGGGTATACTATTCAGGGTGGCAAAAATATTCTCTGACCCATCAAATTTCTGTACATTAACCTGTCTGAAGTGTTTTAATTTGAGGAAAAGCCAAGGCATTTTGTCAAGATTATGCATTCTCAAGCACTAAAACGCCTCACACAAGTAAGAAGGTTGCTTTGGAAGCTCTGCGCTATAGCCAGAAATGCTAAGGAGAGCGAAGAATAACAAGACTGGCCACTATCTTTAGATAGAAACTAGGTTCAAAGAAAGGCACTGTATATTCACAGTGCCAATTTGTATACCCGGGTATACTATTAGGATCGCACTTTTGTCAACCAAAACCCTATTTTCCGAATAGTATACCCGGGTATACTATTTGGCACTGTACGGTAGTTGCAGTTTGTAGTAGCTGTTGGAACCCGTCTGAATGTCCGTCTTGTTGAGAATGGCGTTCCACAGGGCGCCTAAATGGGACACAGACTGGGTGACACGACAGTGCAGTGACTACCGACCGTGTGAGCCATGCATCCAGCAGCTATGTACCTACAGGTCGTGCGACTTTCAGAGACTATAATATTCTACGTGTCAGGCGCCTTTCTTGTCTTTGTAGACGTGGGTAACCTCGGCCATATCACACTCGATATCCACAGCAGCGCCGCCTTTCGACTTGATCTTCTGACTGCCCGAGAACAGAGACTTGCCTGCAA
>JASAMZ010012440.1:0-19593 GCA_030248115.1 Linhomoeus sp. GSCO2_2
CAACAAGCTTTGTCTAAAAACTGTGGCACCACGTTGGCATCAGTGTAAACTTGAGAGCGTGTGCGCGATAATGTGTACTGGAGAGTGAAGTGCCGCTAGACATTTAGTCGACAATTTGGTGGGGTTTCGCCGCAATTGGTCTTTGTTCGTGGTACCTGATCCACATATGGATCAGAAGGTTCGCCGCAGGCACAGTTTGCGCTTATAATTGTGGCAACTGATCCATAAATGGATCAGCGAAATTCGCCGCAGGCACACAGTGCAATAAAAGCGTCTAAATGAGACGACGCCCTATTGAAAAGGGTATAAATGGGACGACGCCTTATTCTTTTGGGATAAGGGCCCGATGCATCCACACAAATATATGTTGAAACTTAAGCTGCTTGAAATTGTCGAAATTATGAAATTCTGACAAAAGCCTTGAAAATATACCTAAATTCTTTAATTATATAATCTAGAACTAGTTGCTAAATACTTGGCAGACTATGCCCGACACAACCATGCAAAGGCAATTTGAAATTTAAGCTATTCAAAATTGTCGAAATTTGAGGATTTTAACAAAAAATATCCCAAACTGCGTTAATTATAGAATCAGGAATATTTGCTAAACACTTGACAGACTATGCCCAATGCATCAACGCAAAGACATTGTGAAATTTAAGCTGTTTGAAATTGTCGTAATTTGGGAATTTTGACAAAAACCTTGAAAATATCCCAAAATTCGATAGTTATGAAATCTACAACGACTTGCTAAATACTTGGCAGTCTATGCCCGACACAACCATGTAAAGAAATTATAAAATTTAAGCCGTTTGAAATTGTCGAAATTTGGGAATTTTGGCAATACCCTTGAAAATACCCCTAATTTCGTTAATTATGAAATCTGAAACTATTTGATAAATACTTGGCAGACTATGCTCGACACAGCCGTGAAAAGAAATTTTGAAATTTAAGCTGTTTGAAATTGTTGAAATTTGTGGATTTTAACAAAATCCTTAGAAATATCCTAAATTTCGTTAATTATTTTTGCTGAAACTATTCGCTAAATACTTGACAGACTATGCTCGATACATCCGTGCAAAGAAGTTTTGAAATTTAAGCTGTTTGAATTTGTCAAAATTTGGGAATTTTGACAAAAACCTTGAAACTATCCCTAATTTCGGTAATTATAAAATATGAAACTATTTGATGAATACTTGGCAGACTATGCTCGACACATCCGTGAAAAGAAATTTTGAAATTTAAGCCGTTTGAAATTGTCAAAATATGGCGATTTTAGCAAAATCCTTAAAAATATCCTAAATTTCGTTAATTATATTCGCTGAAACTATTTGCTAAATACTTGGCAGACTATGCTCGATACATCGGTGCAAAGAAGTTTCGAAATTTAAGCTGTTTAAATTTGTCGAAATTTGGGAATTTTGACAAAAACCTTGAAAATATCCCTAATTTCGTGAATTCCAAAATCCGAAACTATGTCACAAATTCATCGCGTCTTATGCCCTTTCCATTTCAGCAAAAACTTTCTCGATACGACTTGTAAATAAAAGTGTCATTTTTGACATTTTCGTATTTTAATTGTAAATATCTCGAAATAGCGAAATTAGCAACAGAAACGGACAACGGCACGTTACTCAGCGCATTCGACTCCATCGGGTGGCACTAACCGTCATGTTTAGTTGTTTGACACACACACACACACACACACCCACAGAAACACACACACACGAACAGACAATAGCGTCCGTATATATACTCGCCGCCCTGGGGGGCGGCGAAAAAATAGGGCAAACTGTGCAAAAGGTCAACCTATATTTTGACACAGACTAGAGCTTACCCACTGTTGACCCCTAGGACAGCTGACTTCCAAATGCTGGCCATCACCCAGGTGTCCAGGTGGTTCCAAGCCTTCATTACAACCTTGAGAGCATGCAGATCATCAGCAGAGTCCTCTGGGACGTTTAGAGCCTTTCTAAACCACTGCTTAACCTGTGCGGTTGGCTTGCCTTGTAGGATGTAAATAATCTGGTCAACTTCTGCCATTATGAAAAATGGCTGCACCAAAAACTTGTATTCATTTATAAGCAATATTGTCGTTGTGAGACCCCTTTTCAAGACGTGCAAGTTCTGTCTGCCTGCAATACAAAGACAGCGACACATTCTAAGTTCAACAGCTGAAATGAATTTTGACTTTTGCAGGCCTTTCCTTATTGACCTAATAGATGATGAAATTGGTGAACAGTTGCAGGCGGTGCACGCTTTGCTTCTAACAACTCTGGATGTGTGCCTTCAAAATTACTATGCCAACGATCCAGCAGTCCCAACCCCCGTCATTGTTACTACAGCTGTTTTGGAGAGCTTGTCCCCTGCAAATGCATCTGCAAATGTATGGTGCCAGTTTGCTGAGACTATTTATAAACTTTTGCAAGAAATAGCAGATGTCGAAGAATTTCGAGATGCTATTCTGACCAGCGAGCATGAAAATATGGTACTGGCGCTGGAAGAAGGGTCTCAAAACGACAATTTGCACCAGTTTATATAAGAGTATGGATTTTCTTGTTTTCCATCCGACCCACTTATACTACCGTTATGACTACTGAAATGAAGGTAGAGTTGGTGCCCTGGGAGAAGTGCATGCCGAAGGATGCCAAGCCTAATCACCCTCACCCAAAAGCTGAGAACCCCAATCGTCTCTGGAAAGCGTCCTTCAAGAAATCTCTCCCCATTCTAGAAAGATTTCGAGACAACTTTGGCTCCAAGTCTAAGCCGATACGGTGGACAAAGAATATGAACCGCACCATTGAAACCATGGCATTCTGGGTGCTAAAGGCCGATGTGAAACAACTGAACGGCTGGCATCCAGCCCTCCCTCACTTCAAGATGCTCAACTACCGGCTTCTAAATGCTCTGTGCTATCCATGCGAGGCTCGAGGGATTCCAATGTGGCTGAAGGGCAAGGAAATGAAGATGATGGGCTGGCATGGGCAAGAGACCGCCTACGAGCTGATCAAGTACATGCTGCCAGTGGTGAAGAAGGAGTTACTAAACATGGAGGACACTTCGCAGGATTGGGAGATTTCTATTCTACGCAATGGGGGTGAAGGAGGCAAGGAGTGATTTTGTCCTGGATCGATCGCGAATTGATTTCTTGATGGTGATGGGCTGTCTGAGAGGACTTGCGTTTCTCGTCACAGGGCTTCTTTCTCAACATAATCCGTTCGTTCATTAGCTTGCAGAGCTGTCCCTCCCTCGTTGGAGAGTAGTAGAGCTTTCTCTCCCAGGTATATTACATTCTCCTCACCAACGCCACGCGCAACAAATAAGAATGCTACAAACACACCAGCAAATGTGTTGTGCGCGCGCTTCGCGCGCGCGCGCGCCGCCGCCGCCGCCGCCCCACCCCTGGGGGCAGCGGTGCGTAGCACCGCTGCGAGGGGGGAGGGGGAGGCGAATACGGCCGGCGCCTTTGGCGCCGGCCGTATACGCGGGGGCCCCCTCCCTATTTCCCCTCCCTTCTATCTCTAAGAAGACAAGTGGTTATATACGGGATCAATCACTCTTTGATTTCTTTGGTGGAGATGGCTTGCTGGCCTTCTTAGAAGGCTTAGCTTCTTGCCGCCGGGCTTCTTTCTCAATGTAATCTGCCTGCTTATTGGTCTTAGCCTCCAGCCTTTCTAGCTTTGCTTGCCCCTCCAACAGTGGGGAGTAGAGCTTTCTCCTGGAAGGGTCAACCTCCTTGCCTCCACCGTGACGCATGACCAGTGTAAAACAAGGATGTTATAAACACACTCATTAGCAACGCAGTAAAAATGTAGACTTATCGAAGAAATCGCAGCCCATCAATCGGTCTTCCAATCTCGCCATCTACGTCATCGCGATCTTCCAAGTCATCTCCAAGGATCCATCTTAGCAGGAGAATTATAGAACTGCCCTTAAATAGGACTAATGACATCGCCCACATTCGAGGTATTAAAATCATAGCATATTACATATAGGGTAGGGGCGTGATACTGTGTCAAGCCCTGCTTGTCCACCGTGATTTGATTTTCAACAAGTCTATATAGTTTGAGAGCTTTATCTCTTAGCGCCGGCCTTATCCCCTCTTTGATCAGCTCCTCCGTTGTCATTTCCTCCCCCACTCCTTCACCCGTACCATCTATAGGCTTTCCATTATCATTGGCATCATCACCCTCATCAATAACAGGTACCAATTTGAACTGCTCATATTGACGTCTTTTTGACATGGTTACTTCTGATCTTTTATCGAAAAGACTATAATCTTCTTTGGGTCCTTGTCAACTGTGCGAACTCTCAGCAGACTTTGAGACCCCCCGTCGAGGTCAACAAGTAGTACCTGAAATGGATGAATTCATGTAAATAAATTCACCAGCTAATCTTCATCCACTCACTTTGTAACGTTCCAGTCTAGACACGATGGAGCTCAAGAAATTCACATCTCCCAGGACTTGAAGACTCAAATTTCGAAGTGACTGTCCTAGGCGTGGGCTGTTGGCGATAATTATATATGATGCTTGACGCAGATGATACTTGAATGATCCCGAGGAGAAAATATTTTGAGCAGTCTGGAATAGATAATGTGGTAATATTTATTGTAGCTCTAAAATATAAGATATAAATTACAATTAAGATGAGGGAGTTGCAGTGGTTGGCTAGACAAGTAGATATTTTAAGATTTCGATCACTTCGTTCCAAGTCAATCTGCACGTCATCCAAAATTACTAGTTGAGGATGCTCAGTGCCTCCCTCTTGAAGTAGCCTTTCCACCTCGTTAGCTAGCAAATTGGTGTCGTTCTTCTCGTCTGGCCAGTGGACAAATGTGATACCCTTGTCAAAGCTGAGATTTTGCAGAAGGTCAAACTGTCTGTCTTTATGCTTGTAGAACCAGATGACCCTCGAGGGTGTGAAAGATAGAAACTCTGGCCAGTACTCCACTAGCTGCTTCAAGAATGTTGTTTTACCCTTAATTTGTAAAAAGTGTTTATTTCCACCACCAATACGTGCACACAGAACAAGAACACGTACAGATCGGGTCGACCCTAGCACAACACCGATGGAGCGCTCCTTTAACAGCAATTCATCTCGACCAATCACCGCAGATATGTCCATTCACAAGTACTCTACATTCAACTCTTCAGTTGTAGCAACAATGCGGGCAGACAATATAAACATCACGTGAACTAGTAGGTCTTCTGACAGTTTTTCACCATGACGAGTGGTGACGTTCAGAATGCTGGGACTGCGAACTTGTTCAACGTCCAGCGATGTTGTACCAAATTGGCCACCTTTAGAATATTTATGCTATGGGTCTCGAAACGAAATCAATAATTTACAACGTACTTCTAGTCAAATCCATGCAGATGAAGAAGTACCCCATCATCATGTCTTCTCTGGTTGGTATGCTGAACTTTCCAAATTTTGGGGCCAGGGCTCTCACCATGTGGGAGTAACAGTTGATGCCATATCTAACAAATCACAAACTTGTCAATTGTAATATTTTTAAATGTTTTGGAGAGCCTACCCCTTGTCAGTGTCGATCATCAGAGAGTGATCCTTGCCATTTAGAGAGACTGTTACTTCATTCACATTGTAGGCTGAAATGAGATTTGTGTAAAGCACTGCTACCAATACTCAATATCACTCACACACGTTTAAAGTCAAACGGGTTGATTAGCTGGTCTTCGCTGTTTGCATGTGAAAAGAAAACAATGGCCCGATTGGGCTCATTTTGCAGGTGCAGCGATCCTGAGGTGGTCTCGAGCTGACCTTCCTTCGCAGCCCAGCTAAACATGTCCATGTCTGAAATCACAATAATAATAAGTTGATGACCTTCAGCAAATGACTGCAATGACTGCTTACGCTGATAAGGAATGTGGATGCTCAGCTCTTTGGGTATGTTCTGACTAAGCACACCATAGTTGACATGAAGCCGACAGTCGAGAAGACGCAGTTTTATGTTTTCTGGAACATCCTCATTCTTGAAAGTGCAAAACTCTGAGCTCTCAAAGAAAAATTCCAGGCTGATAGCCGTGTTTGAATGCACAAATGTTTCTCCAGCTTCTGTGAATGCGGCCAGCGGTAGCGGGCTCTTGAGGTACCATTCTTTGCTATAGCTGAATTGTAATCCAGACTTCTACTGATGCTATGGTTGCAAACCTTGTAATCGCTTTATTTGTCTACTTATGCCAACAAGTCCCTCCTGTGGGCCTGCGCGCTGTGATCTACCATGTTCATGGGCCATTTGTCCAGCGCATACCCAGACAATGCCAAATTCTTTGTCTCCAATGATGACTGGTCCATTTGCAGTTTTCGCAGGTAGTTTTTGTAGTTCAGATTGTCATCACTAAACCGAAATCTCCCTAAAATGTAAACCAGTGTAATCGTCATTCTGCAATATTATAATTGGTCAAACCTTGCGAGTAGCATTCAATACGTCTGACAAAGTTGATGCCAGGCTCTTCAATGCATGTTATATTCAGTTCTTTTTCCAAGGGTGCTCCTCCAAAGTCGACAGCTTGCACAGTCAGAGATAGGAAACTGTAATTATAATCAATAGTAATAGGTTTTGTAATATGGATGTCTATTCACTACCTCTTTGCAAAGTTGATGACCAATCGATCTCCTCTTGGCAGCTCAAATCTAAAAACAGTTAACTATTATAATGGACATTGACTATTATAATGAACAGGGTCTCACCTTATGCTCAGGTCACGTGAGAGCATCTGAGGAAAGCTCATGGAAGATGTGACTTGCAAATCCCTGCTTTCCATAACAAGATTTTGACGCTCAAAGCCATTGGTCAGTATTCGACCATTGTTTATATTGTTGTGTCCTCCATTGTTGCTATTATTGTTGACGTGGTTCTTCTTATGCTTCACATCGCTGCTTTCCACAGTAGAAGTTGCAATGCCATGCATTTCAGCAACGATGGAATTGGCATTATTACTGTTTCCCTTTCCCTCTGCCTTTCTTTTCGGCATTTTTCTGCAATCTCTTCTTATTGGCTACTCGAGCAGGCTTCAGCCCTGACGTCACAGGCTTCTTGGACGATTTGATAGCTTCAAGAGACCTTCCTGGCTTGAATGGCTTTGTGGAAGGGGTCTTCTTAGTCTTAGCAGACTCCTTCAGTCTTAGACGCTCACTCCTACGTCTCTCCTGTTTCTTTTGAACTGTGGGGACTGCCGTGATGGAGGATTCTTCAGCACTTATCCTACTCGCAATAACTGAGGGATGCTCAAGGGACTTTTCAAAACTCATCAGTTCTTCAGAACACAGACTCACAAATGATACACGTCCAGACAAAAGGCAATACGAAACTGATCACCTAGTATCACGGACCCTGCACCTTCTTTGTCTTGCAGGGAAAAATATAAGTAGCGTGATGGCAGAGTTGAAAACCGTATCATTCCAGAGTCCACCAAAACAGGTTGATCAGTGCCGACACCTTCACCACCTTTCCACACAGCAACGATTGGCAAGATTTTATCATTTAGATAGCTAGAGGCTGAGCCTTCCAGGAGAAGATATACAAGGTCCTGCCCTCCATCCTTCAAAGAGTAACCTTCCACATAGAGATTGGAGATACGAATATAGTTGGAGGTTGGTAGCCCAGCTTGAGACCCCAGATCCACTCGAAAAGTGTCACCACTTTTGAATAGTTCCTTGGTTGTCATATCAACATATCTGGTTGGAGCATCAGGAAGTATTCTAGAATCCATTTCCTCTCGAGACCAAAGCCAACTGTCTACCGTACCTGCAGTGAAAAAACATATTGCAACAAGGGGTTAAGTACCAGTTCCATTCTACTTACCAGACTTGATTTATTACAGTCCCGTCTTCCAAGGAGGCAACCTTGAACAGAACTGGTCTTTTTGCATCCAACTTCTCCACTACTTCAAATAGCTCTGCTGTGTACTTAGGCCCTGCAGGAGTCGTTCCTCTCCTCAGTTGCAGTCGTACCACGTCTCCCACTTTTATTCCTCTCTCATCAGCTGGACGTTTCTTGGACAATTCCAAAAGTCGTTTAACAACAAAATACTGATTGAAGACGTCGACTTCTAGTGGACTGGCACCGAAGAGCCTCTTGAGGGAACGATTATTCAAGGCCCCAGTAATCAAATCGAGTCTCGACTGGAATTTGTCTACCCTGTGGGTCAAGGTAAGCTGCTTGCGCAGGCGTCCCTTTATGAGTCGAATTGCATGCTCGGCCAAAGCAGCCTGAATATGCATATTTGCACAATGGCGAATGTAGAACATAATTCTCATTGCAACCTTGTTTGGTGCCTGGTAAACTGTCTGTATGTTGACTCCAGCATTGCTTAGGAACTGTCTGGTTTTATATCCTTGCAGCTCAGCTCCTTGATCCATTAAGATTACGCCGGGCTTCCTGTCTGTCTGGAAGATTGTATCGAAGCCTCGAATTATTTCATCCGCTTTGTTATTCTTTAGAGTCACAGCCCAAATTTGATGTGTTAGGTTTTCGATGACCACAAGCACACAGCCAATTCTTAGACGTCGCAGATCCTTCTTTGGCATGTACATTACATCAGCGCTCCATGACGAGTCTATGGAGTTTGGGACAAACACCCTTCTGGGGAATTCTTCTTGTCTATCTCTCTCCATGGTTAGGCCAGGAAACTTTTTGCGTAGCAGTAAGTCCAGTCTTCTTCTGCTTATATCAATCCCAGATGATTTTAAGTACTTATTGAACTGTGTGATCGGGGAGAAGGAAAAGGGATTACTGGGGTCCAGATACATGTCAACAATTTTATTATCTTGTTCAGCCATGGCTCAACTGCTGGAAGATGACGACGACTGGCTTCTCTGGCTGGCAAAAGACCAAGAGCAACAACAAATGAATACAGAGTTCCTGCACGCCGACCAACATGAGAGTCATGACGATCGTTTCGAGACCCTTACAACACCGCCAGCACCTACTGTGGCAAGCCATCCAATTGTCCTGGAGCCCGAATTGGAGGAATTCTTCTTACCCTTGCCACCGCAACAGCTGCAAGAACCGGTTTCGATCCCAAATCGCTCCGTGACGCCCCCTCCTATTCTGCAGAAGGAGCATATAGAGCAAAGAAGAAGCCGTAAACCACTGCATCCAAAGAAGATTGTGAAAACGCGCAAGAAGCAACGAGGCCCTTTCAAGAAGCTAAACAAGAAGCCAATGGATGTTGTCAACAAGATAATCGTGGTCAGACAGTGTTCATTCGATCTTTTGTTTAAGCAGCTCGACACTGCTGGGAAGGAATACCTGTTAGGATATATGAATGATGTGTATGAATGGTTGATGCGACGAGATCGTACTACGATTGATACGGTGGACATTCAGTCGGCTCTGTTTCATTGCGCATTGCTCAAGCAGTAATAGATCCTGATTTCCACTTGGGACCTACGCACAACACCGAGCGAGCATGTAAGTATACAGGTCGATCTATCCTACTCATTCACCTGCAATGTCGAAAACAATTCTTAATTCTGATAAGAAGAGAAGAAAGAGACGGAGGGACACTGAAGAGCTCTACAAAACCGTTCTGTTAAATGAAACAATTAAGAAAATGTTGTCAGTCTGCGCAAGCGAGGATGCCATCATCTGCTCGGATGGGAAGCGGCTGCTCAGAAAATTCCTCGTCGATGTGATTGTAATGTGTGAAAGGAAATTCATGTATGGTAGAATACTAAGCGAGCTGGATGTGCGTGATATCTTGTCGATCGCATCTACCAATGCTTCATTGTAATTGAACCAACGTTTGTTGTTGACTGCACGCACACTCTCATCTCGTCACGATAGGTTGGTAGCTTTTGGAACGGTTCAGAAAGGAGGTGGAGTAGCGCGATCGGTTAAGGCGCTCGATTGCCGATCTTGAGCGAGTTCGAATCCGCCCGACGCGTTTTGCCGACAAAAGGCGCAAAAAGAACCGGTTCCCACTCGCGCACAATTTGCACGCGAGAAGGCGCGAGCGGCGGTCGGACGTAATTTGCACGCGAGAAGGCGGGGCGAGCGCGGGGAAGAGGCCTACGTGCGCCGGATGCGCTATAAGGGTGTTTCGGATTCTGACGTCAGAGGATGCGCTATAAGGGTTCATTTGTCGTGACGTCGCTGAGTTGAGTTCGACACATCGACGGGTAGCCCTCGGACTCGCGAACTGTGACGTCGACATCATGACAAGTTTTAAAAATTGCGCGCTACAGTATCCTAAAGTAAGGTTCACAAAAAGTCGAAACTTCATCGAACCTAGTCGAATCGCATATGTATAAAGTGAAGCGCTCAAGCTCTTGAGCACGAATCCGACAACAAAAAGTTTCAAAAGTTTAAATAGTAGTAACCAAAACGCGTCGCAAACTGGAAACTACCCGCTTGCTTCAGGCTTAATTGAGTTGAGTTCGACACATCGACGAGTAGCCCTCGGACTTCTCTCGCGAACTGTGACGTCACCATAATAACAAATATTAAAAATTACACGCTACAGTATCCCAAAGTAAGGTCCGCGAAAAGTCAAAGCTTCGTCGAACCTGGTGTAATCGCCTATCAAAATGAAGCGCTCGACCTCCTGAGCACGAATCCGACAACAAAAAGTTTCAAAATTGTAAACAGAGAGCTACAGTAACCAAAACGCGATGAAAACTGCAGATTTTGTTTGATATATCTTGGCACTCGTGGCAGAGCGGCGGTCTTGACATTGCTGAAGAGCTCACTGCAAGCCAACATCAAATCAAGCTCACAAAGCCTTAGTATTGCGTCAGATTCCAGTATTTTTTAAATTCAGTCTGAAAAGATGATTTTCTTAGTGTAAAGAATCAAACCCGAGCGATACCAATGTTGCGTAGCAAGACCACTCCAAAAAGTGTAGTCGCGAGGAGAGTCAAAGACGCTGCACGAAACCGGAAAGGGCCTTGCTACAATCTCAGTAAAAATTTAAAGCTCAAAATCGTTTCATCCGGCCTCAGCCTTGCGAACCCCTACGAGAGCTCTTCGTGCGTGCGTACGTCCGTTACGCTCTCAGACCTCGGCGTTGGAAAGTCGTAGGAAGGCGATCTTGGGCTTTATGGATAGCTCTAGACTCACTGATCATTCAGCTAAGAGGTTTCGAAATTCAAAAGTTTGAAATTCGCGAGTTACAGTAACCCGAAGGTCAAAACGGAAAACGGCTCTAACTCGCTCGTCTTACGTCGTAGAGCGGCGTGCGATAGGTCAACCAAAAGGTCTCGACGAGCTCTTTCGTTTGGCATAAAAATTTCTTAATTACGCAAACACGCAACACGAAAAGCGACATTTTCGCGTTTTTACACAGAAATCGCTCTAACTCGCTCAGCTTGCGTCGTAGAGAGACGGTCTTAAGTTTGTTGGATAGCTCTTGACTCACTGATCATTTGTTCTTCTATTGGTCGAAACTCAAAAGTTTGAATATCGCGAGCTACAGTAACCCAAATGTTCAAAACGCAAAACTTCTCTAACCCGCTCGTCTTCCGTCGTAGAGCGACGATCTTGAGCTCGTTGAATGGGTTTCGGCACACTGATCATTCGTTAAGAGAAGCCGAGATTCAAAAGTTTGAATTTCGCGAGCTACAGCAACTCAAAGGTTCAAACAGCAAAGCGGCTCTAACTCGCTCGTCTTACGTCGTGAAGCGGCGTGCGATATGTCAACTAAAAGGTCTCGACGTGCTCTTTCATTTGGCATTATAAAATTTCTTTAATTACGCAAACACGCACCTCGAAAAGCGATATTCTCGCGTTTTCACCACGGAAATCGTTCTACCTCGCTCAGGTGCGTCGTAGAGAGACGATCTTGAGTTTGTTGTATAGCTCTCGACTCACTGATCATTTGTTCTTCTATTGGTCGAAACTCAAAAGCTTGAATATCGCGAGCTACAGTAACCCAAAGGTTCAAAACGCAAAACTTCTCTAACTCGCTCGTCTTTCGTTTCGTCTTACGTCGTAGAGAGGCGTGCAATAGCTCGCTTAAAAGCTCGCGACGTGCTCTTTCATGACACGACAAATTTTTTATTCAATTGGTAAATCACGTACTGAGAAAATTTAAATTTTCTAAGAAAGTCGCAGAGACACGATCTTGGCTTCATTCGATAGGTCTCGACTCACTGATAATGCGCTAAGAGGAGTTGCTACTCAAAAAAGTGAATTCACAGTAACCCGAAGATCCAAAACGCAAAGCAGCTCTAACTCGTCCGTCTTACGTCGTAGAGCGGCAATCGACACGTCATTTGAAAGGTCTCAACGTGCTCTTCCATGCGACTGCATAAATTTTTCGAATTAGTAAAATACGCATCATGGAAATCGACATTCGTTACGTTTTGAGCACCATAAGGACTCTAACTCACTCGTCTTGCGTTGTAGAGCGGCATTCGTTCGACCGTTTGAAGCCTTACGTTGAGGCAGTTGTTGAACACCCATTCCTAAAGAAATGCTTTTGTTTTTAAACCCTTGTCTTACGAACAACTTTGTCTGCTAAAAAAGTAATCCCGGGCGATCTCAATGTTGCCTGGCAACAACCGCTCAGAAATACGTGTGTCTTGCACAAAAAACTAATCCCGGGCGATCACAATGTTGCCTTGCAACAACCGTTCAGAAATGCGTGTGTCTTGCTCTAAAAATTAATCCCGGGCGATCCCAATGTTGCCCTGCAAGAACCCCTCAGAAAGAAGCGTGTCAGAAGTAGCGCATGAATAGTGGACTCCGGGCGGGGGAGCGTCATATCGGAAAGGCTTCGAAATACTTTACAAAAGTATCCACTCTTCTACTCTTCCACTTTAAAACACCTACAAACCACTCTGTATTAATAAAACAGCTCCACTTTTTTTAAAACAGCTTGTTGCTTAGAAGCTGTCGCGCTGATACTCTCAGGGATGAAACTCGACACCCTCATCTACACATTGTGTGCAATTTTGGCAAAAATCCTCTCCAAATACCTCGATTAATTAACCTTCGAAATCGCGCGCGTTACGTGGACGACCCTGTACATTTTGTACCTCGTTGCAGTCCTATGAAGACGACACGGCCGCGGAGACGGCGGCCCTCTTTGAACGACTATACATGCGACCACCAATCCGCCCTGTCATTGGTAAGAAAATATATTTTGCCTTCCGATCTCTCTGGGAAATGAGCTATTAAATTTGTCACGTTATCTAGAATCGGGACTCAAAGGAGGCAACCGGCGTGGCCTCGGCCGTTCACGCCTCCAGGTTGGAACAACGGCCAAAGCCGGACCCATTCTACCCGATTTGCCCCGAGGGAGCAGCGGCTCTGTCGCGGCGGCTGCCAGCTTCTTCTCGAGAGGAAGAAGGGCGCGCAGGAAGCGACAAATGGGTACTCGAGTCGCTTCATGGTTTTCCTATCTAAAGACGGTATGTAGGTACGAGCGCGCGCGCGGCAAATTCACTCACACCTCGTAAATTTGGCTTGCGGCCTGGTATTCGAACTGCGACGTCGTGGAGTGCTGATCTTTGTAAGACATTGCCTTCAATCGGACAATCACTCTGTGTTCTGAGTGTCAGAATGTCGACGCCGTGAGAATTCAAACTTCTGGAGGTACATGGAAGGTACTGCACTTCTGCACTCTGCTTCCTTCGCGAAAATACAGCGGTTCCATCTGCAGGTATCTTGGACGCTATGCTGGGTAACCAGCGGAAGGGCCATAGTCGGAACTTTCACGGATTCGTCGGCCAGTTGGGCAATGCCACCACAACGGAGAACATCTACAATCCCCGTGAGTTACCGGCACGATTGTAGTAGATTTCTATGACGTCCAGTACCGTCTATATTCTAATAATGCCCGGGTCTCCAATACTGTAAAACAGCAAACATTCGCGGGCATAAAACTTTCGCGGATTTCGCGGTCGCCTTCCATCCGCGAAAGTTTTATGCCGCGAAAAATTACGCTAACGCTATTACATGCTAACCCTTCAGCCGACCGCGAAAGTTTTCTGCGCGAAAAAGGTCAGCAGTTGGCAATCCGTGAAAGTTTTATGCCGCGAAAGTTTGCTGTTCTACAGTAATTCCCCGGAAAATTAGCTCAAATTTACCCAGCCAATAAATAATTACCGGGTCTCGAATGATTCCCCGGGGAATTAAACATTCTTAAGATAACGCTGTCAACAGGTGGTACAACAGGTCATCAGGTCAACAGCAGATAACAGGTCAACAACAGGGTACAACAGGTGTTCTGCCGCATAATTACAGTACCTTGCAGTTAATAAACCGCGAATCAACCAAGTTTAGCGGCGATTCTGACCATTTCAGACGTCACAACGCAGTCAAAAACTTTTCCGGGCACTTTTTTGCGTACTTACAAGAGATTTTGTCTGAAAATTGCTGCTGGACTGGCATCAAAAGAATAATTTCCTGGTCTTTAATAATTACCCGTCTCTAATAATTCCCCGGGGAATTAGCAAAATATTTGGTATCGAAAAATTTATTCCCTCCCCTGGGAATTATTAGAAGATATACGGTAATGTCTGTATATTGTGCACGACACGCCACTTCAGCCGAAGGCAGCGGGGCAGCCGGAGCCTACCTGTATGCCGGCCAGAAGGCGGTGATGGAAGCCAGCGTTCACTTCAGAGTGGGCAGCGTACTGTATTTGTGCGTACCGGCTGTCCATTAACTATTGACGAACGTTCCATAATGCATCCCAATTTGGAACGCTGGTGGGACGTTGACACTTGTACAAGAATATTTTTGACTGTCAAAATTTTTCCCCGGACCTCAGCCGGGCGAACCCCTACGAGAGCTCTTCGCCCGTGTGTCCGTTCCTTCGTTCGTTCGTGCTTTAGTCACGCTCTCAGATCTCGACGTAGGGAAGTTTTAGGATCTTAGGATCTATGGACAGGTGCTGACTGGAATCGTTCTCATGCATGCGCCATCTCATTATGTTAGCCATGTTAGTCGAGCTTCGGTTGACCCTCGACTAACATAACCTCAACCAACATGACTTGACCCTCGACTAACACAACTCTCGACTAACGACGTTAGCGGACACATACTGTCCGATTTTTCATAATGAGTTATTGAACTGTGAAGTGTGAGTACATACAGTACCTCCTACCCCACCCCTTGTAGTCGGAGCAGAAGATCAACTTCTTCTACTACGAGAACAGTGCCCACACCATCTTCAAGGCCTGCTGCGATGACAACTGCCCCTTCACTTCACCCTCGCGGGCTAACGGCGACAGATGGCGCGCCCGGTCTATTAAGTGTCCCGAAGGAACCAAAACGGTAGTTTTTAATGTCACTATACATGTTGTGCAGACATCTACACCCATGTATGAAGGTGTCGAGTAGAGCACGACGCAAAGTACGGCACTGTATAGGTTGCCTTACCCACCGAGCTTGCGGTGTGGTAGAGACGAGACTGTGCTAAGAGCCTCGTAAAACTCCAGTCTGTTCGCAACTCGATCCTCTGTGTGTGTGTGTCTCAGGTGCTCTTCTCTTGCGAGGTGAGCAAAGAGGGCAGGGAGGGCAGCTGCGCCGTCGACGATGTCTCTATCGAAAGCACCCACTGCCAGCAAGTACGCTCGCGCATCGACCGATTGATAGAGCTGAGCTGATCGAAAAGGAAAAGGAACGAGAACGGTTGCGGCCTGCCGCGCGCCCTGGAGTTTTGCGAATGATGGAACGACAATAGGGAAGGGATGTTGTGAACTGCTGGTGTTGTTTTATCGCGAAAATTCGTGAAGGGAATGTTCTCAACGCAACGCATTGCAGCGTATCTGCTCTGACCGATTTTATTCGGCGTCCAAAACTTTCGTCGGAGCGTGTCGCGAAGGCAGTAAGTACCGTAGCTAGTCGAGTGGCACATCATGCAGAATCTACAAGTGGCTATTGGATATTTTCTTAGTTCTATTGGCTGGTTTACTATTTGGCTGGTTTTCTGGTCATGCGGACGAACCAAGGCACCGTCATGACAATTTCGGTCTGCTCGGTGGATCCTGGAGGCAAATCCGCCATGATTCTGAAATAGGTCTGTTGTTCACGTCGTCTATGGCAGTTACCGAGTAGCTTCAGTCGGTTGAGCACTTCACTACTGCTACTGTACGTCAGAATGTGTTCCACCACTCGTCTCGTGCACGCGCCGCGCACCTCTTGCGCATGTCGTCCACCATAGGAGCGTTGCCGTTATGGGCCTTCCTGTAGGCGTGGACGACGGACCAGCTCTCCGCCTCGGCGAACAGATCGCCCACCGTTCTCTCGTAGCGACCGCTCAACGATCCGTCCTCGTTCCTGCAGAAAGAAGGCCGCCATACGTGTAAACTCCAAACGGCAACCGGTCAGGTCACGGGGAGGGGAGGGGAGGGGGAGGGGGGGGGGGGGGGGGGGGGGGGGGGGGGCTCACTGAGTGCCAAACACACCACAAATCCCGCTGGCACTCGTAAGGGAAGTGCACGTGGCGATAGTGGCCGTAGTACATGGAGAAGCGCGCCTTTTGTGCCGGATCATCCTCGGGCGACGCCAACCGCGTCATCTGCGATTGAACACAACTCCTGAGATTCTCCTAGCTCAGCTAAACATAGACTATCATGTTAGGCGTCAAGTAAAATGGTCTACATCCAGCAAGGCCTTTCCGATGTCGGCACACTGTTCGGGCGACGAACCGTCCACCTCGAAGGCAAACTCGCCGAAGCCGATTATAGCCACGACGCCGCTGGGTTTGAGAACTCTGTCGAATTCCGCCAGAACTTTGGCAGCGTCCATCCAATGGAAGGCCACCATGACTGTGATCAGATCGATTGAACCGTCCTCGAAGGGAAGGGATTCGGCGTCGGCCACGCTGCAAGAATTAGTCAAAGCGAACGGTTTTAATGTGGAAGGCGTTTCATTACGGTGGTAATAGCCATAGCCACACCATGATGTCTTTTTTATAATACACTACGACAATTATGTCACGACCAAGTCGGTCCGTCGAACAATGCTTTTGTTGCCTCAGTGTTATTTCACTTACTGAAACGATGCCGTTCCGACATCATTGGAGAACGTTTCCTTGGCTTCCGCCACCTGAGCTGCGCTGACATCGACGCAGGCGACCGTCGTATGAGAGGGCAACTTCTGGGCGAATTTCAGGCTGCTGGCGCCGTGGCCACAAGCCACGTCTACGTAGCTCGTCACCGCAGTAGAGCATCGCTGTAACGAGCTGTGAAAGGGCACAAGTCTGAATCTGGAACGACTGCAGCTACATTCTAAAATAGTGATGGCTTCTGGCGCTGAAGCATTTTTATACTCCACAAAAAAGTGTGGAGTATATAGCGATTGTGCGCGAAACGCAGTAATTTTAACCGGATGGGGTTCGCTCGTGCAGCGGCCGATTTGCAAACGGTCTTTTGCGTTGGGTAGGTCTAGTGGGTGGGCAGCCTGCACGACATATGGGGTCACGCTCCGGGACCCCGTTGGCGGGAAATTCAACCAGGCAAGTCGTCCGGGGGACGCAGTATACTCCACAAATTTGAACTCCTACGCACGGTGACTCCTCTCCTGTTCTGGCCTCCTGACACTCCCAATCGCAAAACTAATGCCGAATTCGTGATCTGCATCCCAGAATACCCCAGAATCGATATACAACACCCCTAACTTCCTATGGACTCGCAGAACTAAAATTCTGCACTTGGGGTACTGTAGCATGCGAATTCGTCATAGGTACGCTTAAACATCATCTAAACGCTAAACGAATGCCAAATTCGTAATCAGCGCCCCCGAAAACCCCGAAATCGAGTATAATATCGCGAAAGTCGACCCGACACCCAATTTTCAAATGGACGCGGCAGGGTTACTGTAGCTCTGCAAATTTGCCAAAAACACTTTTCTGGACCAGATTTCAACGTAGAATCGTTTGAAACCACTTTTGAACCGATTCGGCAACGCATTCGAGCGCCACAGACGCTGAAACGCGAAAAGCGCAATTTTTGACCCCGGAGTCAAAAAAGTTCCACCAAGATAACTTTTTTGTGTCTCAACCGATTTTCGCCGTTCATGGCTCATTCGATAGAGGACATCTGGGAAGGAGCACCAAAAGCGGTCTCGCCGCTCTAGCTGCTACCTATCGCGCACAGCAAACCGTCAAAGTCGGAAAATAGAGAAAAATCGCGAATTTTTCAAATTTGGCGCCAAAATGGGTCCCGCAGCGATCCAATTCATTTCTTCCACCCTCGGCCCTATCGAGTACTACAACATATCAAAAGATAGTATATACCATTATATGCAACTTTTTCGAGTTCTACCTTGCCTAACCCAATTTTCAGTACTTTGAAAATTTATATTTTGAATTTCCCGCCAACGGGGTCCCGGAGCGTGACCCCGTTTGGTGTCCACCCTGCCCACTTACTAGGCCTACCCAACGCAAAAGACCGTTTGCAAATCGGCCGCTGCACGCGCGAACCCCATCCGATCCAAATTACTGCGTTTCGCGCACAAACGCTATATACTCCACACTTTTTTGTGGAGTATAAAAATTAATTTTTTCAAAGTACTGAAAAACGCATTAGGCAAGGTAGAACTCGAAAAAGTTGCATATAAGCAGTACGTAACTGAACGAAGTAGGACCACATAGAATGTATTGCTGATTGTAATGCACCTGCATCCTCGGTTAGCGCGCCTTGCTCGCCTGTGCTAGCTACGGGGTCTCACTTAGCGAAACCCGAGTACTCGGGTTCTCACTAAATAGCCAGGGATAAAACGACTGGGTTTTGATGAGTCTGGGCTTGCCACTTTAACAACAAGCTATGCTTATGTGTCATGTGCAGCCTAAATGAATATGGCACGACTTGCACAGCTTTTGATACAGGGCGTGGATGGAGCGAACCCTCGTCAATTCTCAGTCCGTTCTTTGAAACATCCTTGACTCTGTGTGACGAAAACTGCAGAAGCCACACCGATTCCATTTTGGTGGCAAATGAATGGAGGCTAGGGGGGCCCAACCTACTGTACCGCTGGTTGAATCCTACCTGTGAATGTTCTGTAATACGACCACTCCAAAAAGTGTAGTCACGAGGAGAGTCGCGGCGGCACACAAAACTGGAAAAGCCTTGCTCCAATCTCAGTAGAAATACAAACCCGATATTTTCAAAAGAGACTTGTTCCTAGAGTCAGGTTATATCTGCTTGTTTTCTACCACCTAGCCAGCTGTACAATCGTCGGCCCTCCTCGCGTTCAATGCTCGAAAGCGGCCGGTTCATGAAAGGGAGGCCGACAGAAGCACTGAGCTGAATGACAAAGAATGACTCAGAGCCAATCCGCGTGACTGGAAGACTCTCCCCTTGAGAGACCGCCTCAAGAAGGCTAAGGACGCCAACGAGCGGAAGCTGATCACGGACCACTTGCTGATGGCGACGGATCGCCACGACAGGTGCAAAGGTATCGTTACCTACCACCCCACGCTGGATGGGTAGCTACTGTAGAAATTCCGAACATGGCAGACCTAGTGGTCAAAGGTAGTAATTCTAATAGTAAGGTCATTGCTAGTAATACTGCTACATTAGTACTTAAGCCTCAAAACTAACTACAAAGCATAAGAAGTCGAAGGGAGAAGAGGAGAAGACGAACAATACGTAACTGAACGAAGTAGGTCA
>JASAMZ010012441.1:0-23823 GCA_030248115.1 Linhomoeus sp. GSCO2_2
CATTTACGGTAATTGGCGTGTCGACTGTTTTAGGCCACAGATTTTACTCAACCAAAAACGCTGGACCTCTCGGCCTACCTGAGATACTTCGACTTCCTGTCAGGAGCTGGCTACATCCTAGACGCGATCATGAGTGCCATGCAGATAAAGGAGAAGGGGAAAGAGGGGATGGAGATCGACCTGAATGCCACTCTGAAAAAACAGAAACCAAAACTGCCGCCACTGCCGCCGAAAACGAAGGATAATTATCTTGAGTACCTAATGGAAACGATAAAAGAATCACTTCCATACCCTTTTAATCTGCCCGTTGAAGCTAACCAGACGAAGGCATAAGAAGAACCAACCGAGGCGGCACGATGGTTCTTTTGACTGGTTGGGATACGCAGAATTGGTGTTTGGGCGAGTTGCGTCTGATTTTGAGACGCGCTTTGTCTTTCTGGATGTTTCCCATATTCGGTCTATGTGGTGAATGGGCCATGTCTATGTGTGATGGTTGGGTTCGGTTGTGTTTCGTGGTGTCTAACTCATGGGGTCTCTAAAGAAGCAGAAACAGAAACTGCTGCCACTGCCGCAGAAAACGAAGGATAATTATTTCACGCACATAAAAGAATCGCTAAAGGAAGCGCTTCTGTCCCCTTTCGGTCGCAAAGTTGAAGCTAACCAGACGAAACCACACGAAGAACGTACGAACGCAAGAACGTACATAATAGGCACGATTGTTCTTGGTTGGGACGGTTACAGTAACCAAACAAATGCATTCTGCTCTGGTGCTCAGATGCCTTCGAAAATCGCATTTGTGTGGGCAAAATTGTGGGCGTGCTGAGCGTTTTGCACTAACCATCGGTGGAAGCCGTATCGAGGCTACCCATGAGAATCCTTGGCTGTTTTGCGGTGTCAAAACAGGGCGTACGAACGCGTTTTGTCTGGTATGAGTCAGTCAGGCTTTTAGCGAGCCATTGTTTCACTCCCTACGGCTGACGCACGACTCGGTATTTTGAATATCAATAACCAGCGACTTCCTAAAGCCAAAACACCAGAGCTCCGCAGAAACGGAACCAACGAACGAGCCAAGTGCACAGCCAAATATAGTGAGCGGTCAAAGGGACGATTGCCATCACTCGAGAATCACGCAGTCACCGATTTCGAAACTCCGTTTGCCTCCTAAGACCGCCGTGGGCTTTCATAGGGTCGCCGAGTTCTGCAAAAGAAGCGCATTTGTCGAGCTTTGCGGTTTCAAACTCAAAAGCTACAGTACACTTCTCTCACCGCGGTGGGATACAGGAACGCGTCGACGGCGTCGGTGCCGTGCTCGTTCTTGGCCAGGCAACGGTAGCTGTTGACCTCTTTCGCGTTCTCGACAAGCAAGTCGCCGTTTCGCAAGACCTGAATGCGAAAATTACACGTCGGCTCGTATTTAATCGATTGAAACCATTCCAATCTCTAAAAGAGCGCACGGTGAATCGGTCGACGCCGCTTGTCTTCGTTGTGTCGACTTCCTTGCCATTCTCGTGCGACCAAGTGATGGAGGGTTTCGGGCTGCCCGTAGCTCTGCAGAAGAGTTGCGCCGTCGCCCCCTCGAGTTCGAAGCGACCGTCGGTCCACATGACGATTCTGGGCGCCTTCGGAACTTCGAAATCGGCGGCGCAGTCGGCGTCGGGCGCTGAAACGAGCGGAAGGAGGCAATTTGTGGCTATGCCAGGCCGGGCGATACCCTACGTGCTGTCCGATTGGCGTGCGTCTGCCTCTATCCGAAGACCGAGCGCTTCCAATGCCTTACTCACCCCCTTGCACTGTCGCCTGTGTCTCCTTGACCTCCAGGCCGTTCTCCGCCACGCAGGTGTAGACGTCGGTCACGCCCGCGCAGGGACGGCGCACCAGCAGACGCCCAGTGGTCACTCCATGCTCGATGGTGGTCTTGCCCAGGTTCTCGACGATTTCGCGGTCGTTCTTGGCCTGTTGCCCCTCGGGTCCGGAGACCTTGCGCCCGTTCCGGCGCCATGTCAGGGTCGGGTTAGGGATGCCATGCGCCTCACACAGCAGGGTAGCGCTGTCCTGGTCGGAGTCCAGAACGACGTCGGCCGGCTTCTTGGTGAAGGCGAGACGGGGAGTGACCAGCAGGCGGGCTGAAATTGCGAAAATCGTGATAATATGGAAGAAATCTCGTAGTCTTCTTTGCCAGACGAACTGACCGGCTCGGCCGGGCGCGACCCGCTTTCGGAAGGGGAACCGAATGTCGCCGAAACCTTGTCTCGGCTGCATCTGAAGCACAAATTTTTGAGCAAGGCTTGTTGCAGTAGGCGGTGCCGCGTCCGAACGCTCACCAGAGATTCGACTCCAATTTGAGATCTTGCGTTCAAGATCACTTGAGCCACCACCGCGACGATCGCGCCAATCACTGCCAGGGTCGTCATTTCTGCTTTTAGCCGACAGAGTTCCCCGAATAGAAGATCCGCTTGAGACGAGACGAATTACTGAAAGGAGACTAGAGCGTCAATGGGTCTTCGTCGGAGTCGGCGCGCCTCCTCTCACTCCCTAATGGCACACAACTCGAAAGGTTGACAGGAAATTCGGAGGATGCCGCCCTATGACGCACGCGCGCGGTCTGATATGTGTGTCCGACACGCTCGAAAATGCGGCCAAAGTTAGCTCAGTCAGGCAAGCCATTTGACTGGCGCGGGTGCGTTTCACTAATGGGTGACGTCTGTTTGCGAAACGGGGAGTACACACTAATTGAGCCAACAAAATGGCGCCAGTCGCCTATTGTTTTCGATGTGGTTCTTGTTTTCTTTGGAATTTTTGGGGTAGTCGGCTGTGGAGAAACTCTAATGGAAAACTACCTATATAACCTATTTCTGAGTTGTTGCGAAGGCGGTGACATTAATCAAAAGGCCGAGTGTTCAGGTTGATTACACTCGCGACATTTATGCAGGCACATAATGGGTGAAAAGGGCTTCCGTAGGTCTACTGACGCAAATGAGTCGGCGTTCGTGAGTTGCACATGGCTTCAGAAAGCTGAGTCACCACATTCCTAATCTTGGGTATTCCTCAGGTGACGTAGATTGCCCACGTTTTGCTATGGATGCTGCCTATAAACCTTGCGTATGTTTTACGTCGATGACGACGCTGTGTTTATATATGTGATATGTATATGTAGCTTGCATATCGGTGCTCATGTTTATATTCTAGGTGCATGCGTTGTATGTAGCAATGCTGCTTCATTTGGGTCAATGAGTAGAGTAGGAATGGATTCGGGGTACGATCCCTAGTTTCCGACAACTCAGCCTACACACTTCACATCCACAATATCTTGAAGTTGAAGGTACGGCATACATAATGCGGATACACAGCTTTCTTCGCGGCTCGTTAGACGTGATAGCAGGTGCAAACGCTCGCCTGAGGTACGGCGATGTTTGTCTGCTGACGTCTGCATTGGTCATCAATGATTGAATGAACTGTGAATGTACCAGGGAAGGTTCGAGAAATGGCCGGTTTCCTCCCATCACCGCGCTTCGCGACAGCACATAAGTCTGACCCGGAAATGTCAGCGCTAATCTCAAGCTTCGCCATCATTCGCCAGCCGAATGACTGCATCCACGACTGATGATTCCATGATTATTAACGGTACACTGAAAGCCCATCTGAAGGCAAATCACCAACCTGGAGTACTGTACCTGTGTTCAGAATGCAATGCTCTCGCCTCTGACACCCCTTCAATTTACAGCACTAGGCGAAACCCGTTTGGCCACTGCACTTCAGTACATAGCTACACATATGCACACCAAACAACGGCTAGAGTTCAAACTGCGTTTCATTGGGCCAATGAGCTGGCATATTCGAACCCATGAATTGCGAACTTGTGTAGCTGCTCGATCGGAGTACTTGTGTGCAGGGCCTCCTGCACGGTAAAGAGAGACTGGATCTGTCGTCGGCCGAGTAGGGCTCGCCTTTTATACAATTTTGTGGCTCGCACCGTGCGTGACCGAAGAGCCGCGAAAATAACCCAATCGGCGACCGTTTCTATGCTATTTAATTGCGTGCGCAATCAGTCGTCCTTCGCAAGAAGCTCGCGTGCCAGACAGCGATAAAAGACGGCCGTCGCGTCAATGAGGTAATATCATCACAGCTCGGGGTCAAAAGGTCGTTGTATACTGCGTCACTGGCCGCAAAGATGTTCCTATGAAAATATCAACTGTCGTGATTTGCGTCAGAGAATCCTTCGCAAAAGTCGTCTTAGGTAGTCTCACTGAATACATAAGTATGTATGTACTTACGCGTTAATTAATCGTGACATCTACTTTAGCGAGGTCTGAAAAACTTGCTACATTTAGTGTTTTGTTTGCAGTGGTCTACACTTCAAATTGTCTTGGCAGAACGCTCTGTGAATCAGATTGCAGGGTGCAAGGGGTGCTTTCGTCTGGACGTCTTTTTGCACGGGTGCACTTTTCCATAATCGATCCAGAAATACACAAGAGTGGCGCTTCACACGCAACAATGTCTGGCAAGTGGCAAACACTGCGATGACACTGTATCCAATCAACGCGCGAGAAATTTTTTGTGACGCTCAGCAGAGGGGTAAATATGGGAGCTTCTATATGGGTGGTCTTGGCAGCCAAACTAGAACTACGGTACATTCGTGGGGCCCATTCAGTGACTACAGAACGCAGTATATTGTCAACGCGCGACTTTCAGTGTCTCAATGTCGCACTGCCGAGTAATCGCCACCTTTACATACGCGCCACGCGAATCGTACCGCGACCTTCCTCTTAAAGGTCGGCGAAAATTAATGGGCGCAAATTGCAGAGCTGAGCGCGTATGACAAGACGCGGCGAGGGGATAATTTGCGAGACTGACAGGGTCGGCGGACCGCGCCAAACCTTTGCGTTTAAAGGCGCGCAACCTCCTCAAAGTTATTAAAGTGTGTCTGGGAGACAATCGCGGCCGAAATGACGCCGTTAAACAACGCTTACTGGCTGCTGTTGGGGGCAATTGGGCTGGCCTGCTTCTCTCTACTGCTGAGCTTTAGATTGGTTTTGAAGATTGCACTGGACGTCAGCGACATTCGGCGGGAATTTGACCAAGAAATGGAAAGGTTTAGGGTGAGCCAGTTTTGGCGGCGCCGAACGCGGCTGTACGATATGTGACGAGCGAGTGAAAATTGTATGAGCTGACACTATCGAAAACGTATTTTCGCGATATTATTTCACGCAATTCTGAACGATCCTTGAACCTCACGAAAGAGCGCGTTGTGAGCCTTCTAACGATGTAGCAACTGTCAAACGCCGCTCCACAAGACAAAACTACAGCTACACTGTAATGTCGACCTGTGTAGCACACAAATTGAATCGACCAAAATTTCTCGACGTCGAAAATCAAGGGAAACTGCACGGCACTAATATAGTTTCTGCCTCACAGTCAGAGCTTCACAACACTTCACAACTTCACTCTCCGCTTTCAGAACCTCACCGACGACACCTGGCGCGACATTCAAGCGCTGGCCAATCAGCGAGCGCCTAGTACAATGAGGGTCGCCCGCAGGCACGCGCTCTTCGGCCAGCAGCACAAGCATGTCTACCCGGCCACACATGGGACGCCCGGCAACGGGTTCTATTACGGGCCTCCGACCAGCACTCCTGGATACTACACCACTACCACTAAGCCGGAGCCGTGCGGTGAGTGAAGGAAAGTACTGTATCGTTCGGATTCAAATTGTTTGAAATGGCTTAGACTGCTGCAATGTGGAATGCCCTTCTGGTCCTGTGGGCCCACCAGGCCATGGCGGAGTCCCGGGTTACGACGGGCCGCCGGGCATCGAAGGGTTACCCGGAAGGGACGCCGACGACGTCACAGCAACACTGCCAGAGAACATGGGCTGCTTCGCCTGCCCGATGGGCGAGAGAGGAAGTCCCGGAGAGAGGGGTCTGCCCGGGATTCGAGGCCAGCGGGGACCCAGAGGGGTCAATGGGAGACCCGGGAACGATGGCCGGCCGGGTAACCCGGGAATGGTGAGTATCGCGCTTGTTTACCTAGCGGTGGCCCTAGCCAATGAACAAGCTGTTTTAAAAAAGTTGAGTTGTTTTATTAATACCCCATTGACGAACGTTCCGCCACTATTCCCAATTTTGGAACGCTGATGGAACGCGGTCCTCCCCAGTTTCGGAGCAAAATTTTGACAGTCAAATTTTTTGACTGTCAAAACCGGCTGAGACCAAAGTGTCAAATTTTGACAGTCAAAACAAAATTTGCCCAGTTCTGTCTGTATTGACCGTCAAAATGTAGCCATATTTTGAACGTCAAAAGTGCATCTATGTCACAATTTTGTCTGACAAAATTCGTACAAGCTTTCGTACAATCTACAGCTTGATTTACACAAAGTTTGTGTTTAAACCACACGTACATACAAAGCGGTTTTACTGTTTTCCACTCTGCAAATGGTGTATTTTGTGTTATTTAGTCACAGAATTGTACTGCGGCATGTAATCGTGTGAATTTTCAGGAGAATGCAACTTTTCTACCCTCATTTGGCCATTATTGTGGGTAGCGACGTGAGTTCAGATATTGTCTGACAAAAAATTGGTTTGACAGTCAAAACTGGCCAATGGCGCAAAATTTGTTGTCAGACAAAACAGTTTGACTGTCAAACCAGCCTGAGGCCAAAGTCCCGAATTTTGACAGTCAAAAAAAATACGCCCATTTTTTTGACGGTCAAAATTTTTGACGGTCAAAACTCGGACCCGCCCCTAGAACGCTGATAGAACGCTGAAGCCTGGAACGTTCGTCAATGGGATACAGAGTGGTTTGTGAGTGTGTTAAAGTGGAAGAGTAAAAGAGTGGATACTTTTGTAAAGTGTTTCGAAGCCTTTCCGATATGACGCGCGCCCGCCCGGAGTCCACTATTCATGCGCTACTTCTGACACGCTCCTTTCTGAGGGGTTCTTGCAGGGCAACATTGGGATCGCCCGAGATTAATTTTTTGAGCAAGGCACACGCATTTCTGAGCGGTTGTTGCAAGGCAACATTGGGATCGCATGGGATTATTTTCTTTAGCAGACAAAGTTGTTAGTACGACAAGAGTTAAAAAAAACAAAAGTATTTCTTTAGGAATGACCGCTCAACAACTGTCTCAACGTAAGCTTTCAAACGGTCGAACGAATGCCGCTCTACAACGTACGACGAGCGAGTTAGGGCCGATTTGCTGTTTGAACCTTTGAGTTACTGTAGCTCGCGAAATTCAAACTTTTGAATCTCGACTTCTCTTAAAGGAATAATCAGTGTGCCGAAAGCTGTTCAACGTGCTCAAGATCGTCTCTCTACGACGGAAGACGAGCGAGTTAGAGAAGTTTTGCATTTTGAACCGTTGGGTTACTGTAGCTCGCGATATTCAAACTTTTGAGTTTCGACCAATCGAAGAACAAATGATCAGTGAGTCGAGAGCTATCCAACAAACTCAAGATCGTCTCTCTACGACGCACGCTGAGCGAGGTAGGGCGATTTCTGTGCAAAAGACGCGAGAATGTCGCTTTTCGTGTTGCGTGTTTGCGTAATTTAGAAAATGTTTTATGCCAAACGAACGACCGCGTCGAGACCTTTTAGTAGACCTATCACACGCCGCTCTACGACGTAAGACGAGCGAGTTAGAGCCGCTTTGCTGTTTCAACCTTTGAGTTACTGTAGCTCGCGAAATTCAAACTTTTGAATCTCGACTTCTCTTAACGGATTGATCAGTGTGCCGAAACCTATTCAACGACCTCAAGATCGTCTCTTTACGACGGAAGACGAGCGAGTTAGAGAAGTTTTGCGTTTTGAAGCTTTGGGTTACTGTAGCGCGCGAAATTCAAACTTTTGGGTTTCGACCAATAGAAGAACAAAATGATCAGTGAGTCGAGAGCTATCCAACCAACTTAAGACCGTCTCTCTACGACGCAAGCTGAGTGAGTTAGGGCGATTTCTGTGTCAAAAACGCGAGAATGTCGCTTTTCGTGTTGCGTGTTTGCGTAATTAAGAAAATTTGTAATGCCAAACGAAAGAGCACGTCGAGACCTTTTAGTTGAGCTATTGCACGCCGCTCTACGACGTAAGACGAGCGAGTTAGAGCCGTTTTCCTTTTAGACCTTCGGGTTACTGTAGCGCGCGCAATTCAAAGTTTTGAATTTCGAAGTCTCTTAGCGCAATTCTCAGTGAGTCGAGACCTATCCATAAAGCCCAAGATCTCCTTCCTACGACGTTCCAACGCCGAGATATGAGAGCGTTACGAACGGACGAACGGACGGACGGACGCACGCACGAAAAGCTCTCGTAGGGGTTCGCCCGGCTGAGGCCGGGCGAAAAAACGCGACACAGTTTCCGTTCAGATGTGTAACTCGGGAAATCAGGGCTGGCCCGGCCACCCCGGGAACCCGGGCGGCCCGGGCCAAGACGCCCAGCGGGAGGTGGGCATTTCCGGCCCCTTGGGAGAGCCGGGTCCGCCCGGACCCAGAGGGGACCGGGGAAGGAGGGGTCAACCGGGCCCAACTGGGCCCAGCGGGGAGCCTGGCCCCGGGGGTCCCCTGGGACCCAAAGGAGTAGCGGGACCGCCAGGACCCCCTGGGGACAGCGGCCCGGAGGGGGTACACGGCAACGACGGCCACTACTGTCCCTGTCCCCAGAGAAAATATGGAAATTAAAATGTGTGATATCCAGGGCGATTTTGTGAGCTTTGCGCTCATGATCTGCATCCGGACTCAAAGCTCAACAGTAGGGCAAGATTGGAACTTCGTTTGTCGCTTGTCGTGAAGCAGTACCAAACAAATATAGTGCGTGCAACAGTACCAAACGGCGCGCAACATGTAGTGCTACTCAGGGAATCAGGGTACTGTACTCAGGGAATACTGTAGTGTGTATACCAGTGGTAAAGTACGCAGTAGCCTAAGGGAAAGTAGTCAGGTTTGACAGACGTTTACCTCTGTCTGACCAGAACACTCGGAGGATTCGAACATTCGTCGCACCGCACGTCGGACCTTATAAAAGGGGCACCTTGTTGACACCGTTCCGCACTAATTTGTTTCCGATTAACCTTCTGCCTACCTACGCTCCATTACGTCAATGGCCCGTGACCAAAACTTCGCACGTACATGTTCCCTATCTAATTACATACAGTAGCTACCCGCTGAGTTTGTGGCACACGTGCGAACTTTGAATTCAATGCAAGTCATTCATTCATTCACTCGCCCGTCGCCCCTGCCTGGTACAGTAATCCCGATCAGTGTCCGATTTGGCAGTCAGATGGGGGATGATTAGTGATTATACTTTCCCGTGTGGGCAGCTTGGCATAGTGGCTGTGGCAGCCTATTTAGAAGCTCGTTAGGCACCTGACTGCACGCGCTGATAATTAGTGCTCAAGTAGGACCCTCTCCTCTCTACGATGATTCGACGGTCGAACTACCGGACGTCACGGACGTGGAATTGAAGGGTAGGAGTGCTTTTGTGAAGTCCACTTGTCTTGGCGAAATGACGCATAAATGGGGTTGTTTGTCCGGCCTGTGTGACAATTGTTCGACGGACAAATGCATTTGTCTTGTTTGCATGGGGAACGCAAGCGGACAACTTGCTCTGTTCGTCTCATTTGTTCTACGAAGCACATCTCAAAAGTCACATCTCGACACGTCGGAAGAACTACGTAACCCCAAGGCAGTTGTCTTCGCGCTCGCGATTTCGCAACGTTGCGCATGCAGCCGATAACACATACACCTATAAGCGACCGTTTTGTATTCCAGGCCGAATATACGGCTGCGGAAAAGTCAGCTATCACGGAGAACCTGCCAGTATCGACATCGATAGAAACCCTGAGAATTGCGCGATTGTGGAGCGGCTGTGATCTGACTGACATTGCTTCCACTCTTTACGCACGAATCGAATGTGGGCACTTTTGTTGACGGAAGAAGGGTGTTCTTGTGTCAGATTGGTACATCTAACTTCGCGCCAGTGTCACGCTATTGCATTGGGCCACTTAAATTAATCGTCCCGTGCCGCAGCTACAATGTATGTATTTTCGTCGCTAATTACCTAGAGAGGAGAGGGTCCTACTTGAGCACTAATTATCAGCGCGTGCAGTCAGGTGCCTAACGAGCTTCTAAATAGGCTGCCACAGCCACTATGCCAAGCTGCCCACACGGGAAAGTATAATCACTAATCATCCCCCATCTGACTGCCAAATCGGACACTGATCGGGATTACTGTACCAGGCAGGGGCGACGGGCGAGTGAATGAATGAATGACTTGCATTGAATTCAAAGTTCGCACGTGTGCCACAAACTCAGCGGGTAGCTACTGTATGTAATTAGATAGGGAACATGTACGTGCGAAGTTTTGGTCACGGGCCATTGACGTAATGGAGCGTAGGTAGGCAGAAGGTTAATCGGAAACAAATTAGTGCGGAACGGTGTCAACAAGGTGCCCCTTTTATAAGGTCCGACGTGCGGTGCGACGAATGTTCGAATCCTCCGAGTGTTCTGGTCAGACAGAGGTAAACGTCTGTCAAACCTGACTACTTTCCCTTAGGCTACTGCGTACTTTACCACTGGTATACACACTACAGTATTCCTGAGTACAGTACCCTGATTCCCTGAGTAGCACTACATGTTGCGCGCCGTTTGGTACTGTTGCAAGCACTATATTTGTTTGGTACTGCTTCACGACAAGCGACAAACGAAGTTCCAATCTTGCCCTACTGTTGAGCTTTGAGTCCGGATGCAGATCATGAGCGCAAAGCTCACAAAATCGCCCTGGATATCACACATTTTAATTTCCATATTTTCTCTGGGGACAGGGACAGTAGTGGCCGTCGTTGCCGTGTACCCCCTCCGGGCCGCTGTCCCCAGGGGGTCCTGGCGGTCCCGCTACTCCTTTGGGTCCCAGGGGACCCCCGGGGCCAGGCTCCCCGCTGGGCCCAGTTGGGCCCGGTTGACCCCTCCTTCCCCGGTCCCCTCTGGGTCCGGGCGGACCCGGCTCTCCCAAGGGGCCGGAAATGCCCACCTCCCGCTGGGCGTCTTGGCCCGGGCCGCCCGGGTTCCCGGGGTGGCCGGGCCAGACCTGATTTCCCGAGTTACCCATCTGAACGGAAACTGTGTCGCGTTTTTTCGCCCGGCCTCAGCCGGGCGAACCCCTACGAGAGCTTTTCGTGCGTGCGTCCGTCCGTCCGTTCGTCCGTTCGTAACGCTCTCATATCTCGGCGTTGGAACGTCGTAGGAAGGAGATCTTGGGCTTTATGGATAGGTCTCGACTCACTGAGAATTGCGCTAAGAGACTTCGAAATTCAAAACTTTGAATTGCGCGCGCTACAGTAACCCGAAGGTCTAAAAGCAAAACGGCTCTAACTCGCTCGTCTTACGTCGTAGAGCGGCGTGCAATAGCTCAACTAAAAGGTCTCGACGTGCTCTTTCGTTTGGCATTACAAATTTTCTTAATTACGCAAACACGCAACACGAAAAGCGACATTCTCGCGTTTTTGACACAGAAATCGCCCTGAACTCACTCAGCTTGCGTCGTAGAGAGACGGTCTTAAGTTGGTTGGATAGCTCTCGACTCACTGATCATTTTGTTCTTCTATTGGTCGAAACCCAAAAGTTTGAATTTCGCGCGCTACAGTAACCCAAAGCTTCAAAACGCAAAACTTCTCTAACTCGCTCGTCTTCCGTCGTTAAAGAGACGATCTTGAGGTCGTTGAATAGGTTTCGGCACACTGATCAATCCGTTAGAGAAGTTGAGATTCAAAAGTTTGAATTTCGCGAGCTACAGTAACTAAAAGGTTGAAACAGCAAAGCGGCAAGCTCTAACTGGTTCGTCTTACGTGGTAGAGCGGCGTGTGATAGGTCTACTCTAAAAGGTCTCCACGCGGTCGTTCGTTTGGCATAAAACATTTTCTAAATTACGCAAACACGCAACACGAAAAGCGAGGACAGTTGCTCGCGTCTTTTGCACAGAAATCGCCCTACCTCGCTCAGCGTGCGTCGTAGAGAGACGATCTTGAGTTTGTTGGATAGCTCTCGACTCACTGATCATTTGTTCTTCGATTGGTCGAAACTCAAAAGTTTTGAATATCGCGAGCTACAGTAACCCAACGGTTCAAAATGCAAAACTTCTCTGAACTCGCTCGTCTTCCGTCGTAGAGAGACGATCTTGAGCACGTTGAACAGCTTTCGGCACACTGATTATTCCTTTAAGAGAAGTCGAGATTCAAAAGTTTGAATTTTCGCGAGCTACAGTAACTCAAAGGTTCAAACAGCAAATCGGCCCTAACTCGCTCGTCGTACGTTGTAGAGCGGCATTCGTTCGACCGTTTGAAAGCTTACGTTGAGACAGTTGTTGAGCGGTCATTCCTAAAGAAATACTTTTGTTTTTTTTAACTCTTGTCGTACTAACAACTTTGTCTGCTAAAGAAAATAATCCCATGCGATCCCAATGTTGCCTTGCAACAACCGCTCAGAAATGCGTGTGCCTTGCTCAAAAAAATTAATCTCGGGCGATCCCAATGTTGCCCTGCAAGAACCCCTCAGAAAGGAGCGTGTCAGAAGTAGCGCATGAATAGTGGACTCCGGGCGGGCGCGCGTCATCGGAAAGGCTCGGAACGCTTTACAAAAGTATCCACTCTTTTTCTTATTCCCGCTTTAACACATCACGGACCACTTACTGTATCCCGTTGACGAACGTTCCAGGCTTCAGCGTTCTCAGCGTTCTAGGGGCGGGTCCGAGTTTTGACCGTCAAAATTTTTGACCGTCAAAAAAATGGGCGTATTTTTTTTGACTGTCAAAATTCGGGACTTTGGCCTCAGGCTGGTTTGACAGTCAAACTGTTTTTTGTATAACAACAAATTTTGCGCCATTGGCCAGTTTTGACTGTCAAACCAATTTTTTGTCAGACAATATCTGAATTCACGTCGCTACCCACAATAATGGCCAAATGAGGGTTCAAAAGTTGCATTCTCCTGAGAGTCACACGATTACATGCCGCAGGCAGCAATAAATGTCTTGGACTCGGTACACTATTGCTCAGGGTAGGAAGGGACCTTCCAGTCCACATGCCGTCCTGTAGAAGTCCGTGCCTCACCCATGGACTTCTATATGGCTAGCACCGGGACCGGAAACTCCCTTCCCCCCTCTGCCAATTGGAGGTATGGGGGGGCGGCCCGCGGCGGCGCCTTCTCCTGTGTTTTAGCGCGCGCCAGTGAAGGATTTTTGCAAGATTAAGTCAATTTTCGATCATCTAACGAATAAATTGGACATTGTAGTGCAGTGTACCACATTTCTAGCTCATCTGCACACCTCTGGCTTTACATAGGTGTGGATTTGGATTGTAGTTTTGAAGCCTTTCGCCGGCTGGTGGCGGTGGGCGTTCTAATTATCACATTTTCTGTTTCTTCAGCGGCCAAGTTTTTCATCATCGCGTTGAAAAATCTTGCGATGGTTCCCTGCAGGCAATTGTGCCCATCCGCAGCGCAGTTCCAATTTGGTCCAACCAAATCGGACAGCAACTCGTCCTCCAAAACCACAGTGAACAATGCGTCCAGGAACCACTGTTGCTGACTGCCGCTGCCCAAAAACGCCCTCCTGAGAGTTGTAGTGGTTTTGATGAGCGTGAATAGCGCGAAACTTTTGACGCAGAGGGCATTGGGAGCGTTGTTTGGCTCTAGCAATCCCCCGCGGTCGAGAAGCTCCTTGAAGTCAGTTTCTCCCTCTCGAATTAGCTGAGCTCGGTTCTGTCCTTCTTCAGCGTCGCGGTCTACCAGCAGTTCGACGCTACCCTCGCATCCATTTCCGAAAGTTGACTTCTCTGCAGACAGCTGCCCCAGTGGCGTAGAGAATGGTGGCGCAGTCAGAGCGTGATACCGGTGACAAAAATTCACTTTTCTCCACAATTTCAGCTTGAAAGCGGAGAAACGCATCCGATTTTCCGCGTCCTAAATAGAATATTGAACATTCCCTATAAATAGGTTGCATTAAAATAGTGCCATTTCAAAACCGGACCTTTTGGAGTGGCTAGAATGGCGAAGTCCTCTCGTGAGTAGTCAGAGAATTGAGCCAAACACTGCGCTCTGATTTTGAACTCTGACTCGAACAGTTGTTTGACAGAGATGTAGTACAGCGCCCCTGACATTTGCCTGTACCACCCAAATCTCGCTTCCAAACAGTCTGACTGGAACCTCCCCAGCAACACGTAGTTGAAGTCCACGTTCCGGAACAAATGAGTTGCCAGACCAATAAGGGCCGATAGAGTGTGGCGCAGAGCAAGACTGGTCGGTTCGGTCAGTCCTCTGTTCGGCTCTTTCTTCGTGCCACTCTTCGAGGAAATACAGAAATCCTCGAAGGAAGCGATCGATTTTTTGCCGTAACGTACTTCGTTCAGTTACGTATTGCTGCCAAATTTTGTCAAATTTGAATAATCCTATAAGAACCGGCGTTTTCCGTTCACAGTACTATTAAGAAATTTGGCCATTTCAAACTGTATTATTTCTGTAACATTTGCATGACGCAACACAGTGACGTGAAATTGATCCCTTAGGTACTATTAAATGTCCTTTCAAACATGGTGAGTTTATCTTTCATAAGGAGCCTCTCTTTGATAGCAAACAAGGTGGTACTGTAAATAAACAATTTTTTGTCGTCCAATTTTCTGGTAGCGACTAGCGAACCACATCGTTTGCTATCGAAGAGAAGGCTCCTTATGAAAGATAAACTCACCCATGTTTGAAAGGACATTTAATAATGGTGACTACTTGGAGTCCACCCCTTTTCTGAACGAGTCCACCCCCGAAGTTTACTGAACGAGTCCACCCCAAAATTACTGAACGAGTCCACCCCAAAATTACTGAACGAGTCCACCCCAAATTACTAAACGATTCTACCCTAATTATTGAACGAGTCTACCCTAATTATTGAACGAGTCCACCCTAAATTACTGAACGAGTCCACCCCCAAATTACTGAACGAGTCCACCCTAATTACTAAACGAGTCCACTCCCAAATTACTGAACGAGTCCACCCAAAATTACTAAACGAGTCTACCCTAATTATTGAATGAGTCCACCCCAAATTACTGAACGAGTCCACCCCAGTTTTCTAGGGGAAGGTTGTCGACGTTACCGATAGGCTATTCAGGCTTCGAAGTGAAACTGTCGCGACTCGCTGCGGGGAAGGAGCAGCAGCTGTTTGTTCTTCGTTCAGTTACATATGCTAACAGCAAATAGAGTTTCAAGGTGAAGTGGGAGCTGAATATCAACGTCTTCCAAAGGCGCGCATCCGGCACGAGAACCCTGTGAAGAATCGTTACAGAATGGGTCTTCGTTGAATAGCGTTCGTGCTTTTCCATGCGCGAATACCGGCCGCACGTTGTATCTTGAATGGCCCAGCAACGATCTTTTGGAACGTTCGCTCCCAGCCAAGTACAGTACTATTTTACGAAATTTGCGCCTGCGGTACCTGGCCGTTGACACCACGGCGCCGAAGGCATTGACGGCAATGATGGAGGACATGAGGAAGGCGCACAGGGCGAGACTCAGTTGCGCCCGGTCGATTGGCGTCAGCGTCGTTAGACTCTGAGAGTTGGAGTTCCACGAACGAAGTGGGTGCAAGTTTCTCGCAGTACATCCTATATATGTGTCTGTCTGTCTGTTAACACGATAACTCTCGAGAGGGTTGACGGATCGCGATGATCTGTACATCAAAAGAACCGCCATCGGCCGAGGGTCAAAACGTCCTATTGTGGACTTTTGCCAATGTCTAAATTCCATGAAAATCACGAAAATATCGACTGCACAGTACATTCTGAGCACTAAAGACTGCCTGAGGGTCATTTTCGTGGAAATTTTGCACTATCGTGTCATGATTCACTCCAGAGTTGTCGCTGTAAGACGCTGACGTGTATTTACAGGCACGTGAACTAGCACAGTGCTAATTGTAGGCACTGGCAGGGGCACGATCTAAAATCGTCGGCTAATGCCCAACGTCTATGGGCTATGTTCAAACACCTTTGATGTGTATTCACAGGCACAGCAGTAGTGTAAGTAGACACAGGCACTGGCAGGGGGACAGTCTGAAACTGTCTATGGCAATTGCAAATATCTATGGTGGTGCGCCATGGGTCAATGCATCTTACGACCAGTGGTGGCATGCCGTGGGTCTCGCAGTCTTGCGACCAGTGGTCACATGCCATGGGTCTTGGAGTCTTGCGACCAGTGGTGGCGCATCATGGGTCTCTGCATCTTGCGACCATTGGAGGCGCATCATGGGTCACTGCATTTTAACTATCGAAGATTGGCTAATGACAGTCCTCTTTTGACTATGGACAATCACCTATGGGCTAAAGGCTCTAGTCCTATATACTAAGCGGCATAGAGTCTGTTTGTCTGTTTGTTTGTTTGTTTGTCTGTTAACACGATAACTCTTGACAGCGTTGACGGATCGCGATGATCTATACACCAAAAGAACCGTCGTGGTCTGTAGTTTTGCATCTCCTATTGTGGACATTGGCCGATGTCAAAATTCCACAAAAATTGCGAAAATATCGACTGCACAGTACATTCTGAGCACTATGGAGTGACTGCATGCCACTTTAGTGGGCATTTTGCGCTATTGTGTCACCTTTCACTGCTGAGTTGTCGCTGTGGGACTCTGAGGTGTATTTAGAGGCAAGGGAGCAGGTGCGATGGTAAATGCAGGCCCTGGCAAGGGCACATTGTCAAACGTCCTTAGATCAATCTGAAAACACCTATGGGCTAAATGCAAACATCTATGTGTTAAACTTAGTGTATTCTGGGGCATGGGACCTGGTGCATCCCTAAACGCAGGCACTGGCAAGGGCATAGTGTCAAGTGACTTGAGCTCTATCTGAAAAGTCCAATGGACTGTTGTGAGCAGTGGCTGTGCACCATGGGTCGATACATGTTGTGAGCAGTGGCTCACTGTGCACAACTCAATAGGCTTTAGACTACAGAGAATCACCTACGGGCTAAAGGCTCTAGTCCTATATACTAAGCGGCAAAGAGTGTGTTTGTTTGTTTGTCTGTTAACACGATAACTCTCGACAGCCTTGACGGATTGCGATGATCTATACATCAGAAGAACCGTCGTCCTCTGTAGTTTCGCATCTCCTATTGTGGACATTGGCCGATGTCAAAATTCCACAAAAATTGCGAAAATATCGACTGCACAGTACATTTCTGAGCACTATGGAGTGACTGCATGCCACTTTGGCGGGCATTTCGTGCTATTGTGTCACCATTCACCGCTGAGTTGTCGCTGTGAGACTCTGAGGTGTATTTAGAGGCAAGGGAGCAGGTGCGATGTTAAATGCAGGCTCTGGCAAGGGCACATTGTCAAACGACCTTAGATCAATCTGAAAACACCTATGGGCTAAATGCAAACATCTATGTGTTAAACTTAGTGTATTCTGGGGCATGGGAGCTGGTGCATCCCTAAATGCAGGTACTGGCAAGGGCATAGTGTCAAGTGGCTTGAGCTCTATCTGAAAAGTCCAATGGACTGTTGTGAGCAGTGGCTGTGCACCATGGGCTGATACACGTTGTGAGCAGTGGCTCACTGTGCACAACTCAATAGGCTTTAGGCTATAGAGAATCTACTATGGGCTAAAGGCTCTAGTCCTATATACTAAGCGCCATAGAGTCTGTTTGTCTGTCTGTTTGTATGTTAACATGATAACTCTAGCTACAGTTGACGGATCGCGATGATCTATGGCTTCAACAGACCGTCGTGACATGTAGTTTTGCACCTCCTATTGTGGACTTTGGCCGATGACTAAATTCCACAATATTTCACAAATATCGGCTGCGCCAGTACATTCTGAGTGCAGAAGGCACCGCACACTGCGATTGACATTTGATTTCGCGCCAAAAGCACTTTACAGTGTCACCAATCATGAGAGAGTTGTTGTTGTGAGACTACAAAGTGTATTCGAAGGCACTCCATGCACTGGCAGGGGCACAGCATCAAACTGCTTTGGATCTATGTCAAGTGTCTTTAGATCCATCTGAAATCTCCTACGGGCTAAACCCAAATGCCTATGGGCTAAACCCAAGTGTCTATTGTGTATTTACAGGCACGGGAGCTGGTTCGAGCTTAAATGTTGCACTGGCAGGGGCACAGGGTCGAATGGCTTGAGATCTATCTGAAATGTCCTACGGGCTAAACCCAATTGTCTAAAGGCTAAATCCAAGCGTCTATTGTGTATTTACAGGTATTTACAGGACTGATGCAATCCTAAATGCAGGCACTGGCAGGGGCACAGGGTCGAATGGCTTGAGACCAATCTGAAATGCCCTATAGGCTAAACCCAAGTGACAACAGGCTAAACTGAAGTTTCTATTGTGTATTTACAGGCATGGGAGCTGGTGTGATCCTAAATGCAGGCACTGGCAGGGGCACAGTGTCAAATGATTTGGGATGTAACTGTAACATCCTGCACTGGGCTGAATTCGATGATGGCATTATCTCCTTCATACTCTGCAGATTACCCATGGGCTATTGACCATAGAGATTCACCTACGGGCTAAAGGCACTAGTCCTATATACTAAGCGGCTAACGATGTCTGTCTGTTCGGCATCTGTCCGCTTAGCACTAGGCATTCAAATGGCGGCCACGGCGGCAATAACGCGATTGTAGCTGTCGCCCTGTTACTAAAAGACGCTCGGCACGCGCGACGCAATTAGCACTAGGCATTCAAATGGCGGCCACGGCGGCAATGACGCGATTGTAGCTGCCGCCCTGTTACTAAAAGACGCTCGGCACGCGCGAGCAAAAACTAACGATTGAATGGCCAATTTCTTATGACAGAAGAGATTGATCCTGGAGATTTATAGCTCAAGCTCACCGTCATTGACTGTACAGACTTCAGAACAGTGGTGCCCGATGATCTATTATGCTTAGTCGGCTTGAGTGAGCACTTGAGAATCGAGTGATATGTCGCACAGAAGAGGTGTTTGTCATCAACCACAGACGATCGATTGGCTCTTCGAACTGCACAACAGTGGCGGCTGGTGATCCGTCTTGCGCTATAGGCTTGAGACCAAAGTCACAAATACTACAGAAACACCTATTGGTTTTCGCTGGTGTCTTGCAATTGGTTGCTGGCAGAATGGTAGGATTAGGCTCTACAGCAGTGAACCTATACAGTGGCTGGTGGCTGGTGACCAATTGCAGCTGAGTCAGGCGATCATCGACAGTCTTGGGCCTACAGTATCACCTACGGGCTAAAGGCACTAGTCCTATATACTAAGCGGCTAACGATGTCTGTTTGTCATTCATTTACGAAAAGACGCTCTGCTCGCGCGACGCACTGCGGCTGAGGTGCCACTAAGCGGCTAACGATGTCTGCTTGTCATTCATTTACGAAAAGACGCTCTGCTCGCGCGACGCACTGCGGCTGAGGTGCCGTCACTAAAAGACGAACCAGTCATTGACTGTACAGACTTCAGAACAGTTGTATCGGACGATCCGTTGCGCTCTGTCAGTTTGAGAACTTGAGAATCAGACGATGCATAGGACAGAAGAGCTGTTTGTCATCAGTTACAGATGATCGAATGCTCTTTGGACTGCAGAACAGTGCCGGCTGATGATCCGTCAAGCTCTATAGGCTTGGGACCATCAGAAGTCATTACAAATACTACAGAAACACCTACAGGCTTTCGCTGGTGAGTTGCAACTGGTCGCAGAATGGCAGGATTAGGCTCTACAGCAGTGGACCTATACAGTAGCTGGTGGCTGGTGACCAATTGCAGCTGAGTCAGGCGATCGTCGACAGTCATGGACCTACAGTATCACCTACGGGCTAAAGGCACTAGTCCTCTATACTAAGCGGCTAACGATGTCTGTGGAGATGTGGTACCATACGCTCTATTCAAATACTGGCCGCTTTGCACGCTTGACGCGTTGGTAGAAGCGGTACGCTATACGCTCGGTGTGCTGTAGCCCAAAGCCACTGCGCGCAATTGACGTGCGTTCTTATAAGCGTCCAGGCGAAACAATGAATGAAAGATGAATAGCGCAGCGGTTAAGGCGTCGGTCTATACATCGTGAAGTCCCTGGATCAATCCCCAGCCAGTAGCGTTCTTTTTGCTGCTGACGAATTGATTTGAAAACTTTTGTTTTGCCACTCCGTCAATCGTCATGACACGCAAAAGGGTCGAATCATTCAATGCGCTTGAGAACGTCATCGGCAAGCGACCAATTGTGCAGAACAGTTGCCGTCCGTCGTGAACCGAACGATCCAATGGTCGTCAGACTTGCGAGCAGTAGTGGTGAGCGATCTGTCTGATTCAAATGTGCTTGAAAACGTCAGCGGCTAGCGATTAACCGCACAGAACAGTTGCCATGTGCCGCAAACGAACGATCGAACAGTCGTCAGACTTGCGAGCAGTGATGGTGAGAACGTCAGCGGCAAGCGGGCAACTACAAACAGCAGTTGCCATCAGCCGTGAATGAACGATCACTGGATCTTCTGACCAGTGACTGCAGGCCAAGGAGTGCTGCATGTTCTGACCCAGTGGCTGTGAGCTTCTGACTCAGCGGCTGTGGGCAATGGGCTGTTGCATATTGAAATATATGCTACAGCAAGCAGTCTCTTATGGACTATAGAGTACCACCTATGGGCTAAAGGCACTAGTCCTATATACTATGGCGCCTAGAGTCTGTCCGTCTGTTTGTTTGTCTGTAAACGCTCTAGCGCTCGCTACGGTTGACGGATCGCGACGATCTATGGCTTAAACTGACCATCGTGGCCTGTAGTTTTGCATGAAGGTTTGTTGACTTATGTCGATCTCTAAATTCCAAAATATTTCGAAAATATCGACTGCGCCAGTTCATTCTGAGCACAGAAGCCACCACACGCTGTGACTGATGGTTGATTTCGTGACAAAAGTGCTTTACAGTGTCACCATTCATGACAGAGTTGTCGTTGTGGGACTCCAAAATGTATTCGCAGGCACTGCATGCACTGGCAGGGGCAAAACATCAAACTGCTTTGGATCTATGTCAAATCTATCTGAAATGTCCTATGGGCTAAACCCAATTGCCCATAGGCTAAATCCAAGCATCTATTGTGTATTTGCAAGTATGGGAGCAGATGCAATTCTAAACATAGGCACTGACAATGGCACAGGGTCTAACGACCTGAGATCTAACTGTAGTGTCCTGCAGTGCACTGAAATCGATGATTGCGTTATCTCCTTCATGTTCTGCAGATTACCCATACGCTATTGACCATGGAGATTCTCCTACGGGCTAAAGGCTCTAGTCCTTATTACTAAGCGGCCTAGAGTCTGTCCGTCTGTTTGTTTGTTTGTTTGTGGATCTGTAAACGCTCTAGCGCTCACTACAGTTGACGGATCGCAATGATCTATAGCTTAAACTGACCGTCGTGACATGTAGTTTTGCACCTCCTATTTTAGAACTTTGACCGATGACTAAATTCCATAATATTTCGAAAATATCGACTGCGCCAGTACATTCTGAGCACAGGAGGCACCACACGCTGTGACTGACGTTTGATTTCGCGTGACTGACGTTTGATTTCGCGCCAAATGCACTTAAGAGTGTCATCATCCACTATGGAGTTGTCGCTGTGAGACTCCAAAGTGTATTCGCAGGCACTGCATGCACTGGCAGGGACACAGCATCAAACTATTCTGGATCTATGTCATACGACTTTAGATCTATCTGAAATGGCCTGCGGGCTAAACCCAACTGTCAGCGGGCTAAACCCAAGTGTCTATTGTGTATTTACAGGCACGGGAGCTGGTGCGAGCCTAAATGTAGGCACTGGCAGTGGCACAGGGTTGAATGACTTTACATCTATCTGAAATGTCCTATGGGCTAAACCCAAATGTTTATAGGCTAAACCCAAGCGTCTACTGCGTATTTACGGGCACTGGAGCTGGTGCAATCCTAAACGTAGGCAGTGGCAGGGGCGCGGGGTCGAATGACTTGAGATCTATCTGAACTGTCCTGTGGGCTAAACCCAATTGTTTATGGGCTAGAGCCAAAAGTCTATTGTGTATTTACAGGAACGGCGGCTGGTGCAGTAGTAAATGTAGGCACTGTTAGGGGCACATTGTCAAATGACTTGAGGGCTATCTCAAATGTCCTACAGGTTAATTACCCATGGGCTAAACCCAACTGTCAGCGGGCTAAACCCAAGTGTCTATTGTGTATTTACAGGCACGGGAGCTGGTGCGAGCCTAAATGTAGGCACTGGCAGTGGCACAGGGTTGACTTTACATCTATCTGAAATGTCCTATGGGCTAAACCCAAATGTTTATAGGCTAAACCCAAGCGTCTACTGCGTATTTACGGGCACTGGAGCTGGTGCGATCCTACACGTAGGCAGTGGCAGGGGCGCGGGGTCGAATGACTTGAGATCTATCTGAACTGTCCTGTGGGCTAAACCCAATTGTTTATGGGCTAGAGCCAAAAGTCTATTGTGTATTTACAGGAACGGCGGCTGGTGCAGTAGTAAATGTAGGCACTGTTAGGGGCACATTGTCAAATGACTTGAGGGCTATCTCAAATGTCCTACAGGTTAATTACCCATGGGCTACTGACCATTGAGATTCTCCTACGGGCTAAAGGCTCTAGTCCTATATACTAAGCGGCAAAGGGTCTGTCTGTCTGTCTGTCTGTTTGTCCAGCCATTTTCTCTTGACACAGTTGATGGATCCTGGAGATCTATAGCTTAAACTGACCATCGTGGGCTGGAAGGAATCCCCTCCTATTTTAAAACTTTTGCAAATTACTAAATTCCACAAAATTCACAAAAATATCGACTGCACGGCACATTCTGAGCACTAAAGAGTGCCTACTGGTCATTTTCGTAGAAATTTCGCACTGTCGTGTCACCATTCACTCCAGAGCTGTCGCTGTGAGACTCCTACAGGTATTTGGAGGCACGGGAAGAGGTGCAAATGTAAATGAGGGCACTGGCAGGGGCACAGTGTCAGAAAAAAGACATTCTCTCTATCTGAAATCTCCTAAGGGCTAAACACAAGCATCCATGTGTTAGCTTCAGTGTATTCAGAGGCATGGGAACAGGTTCGATGATAATTGCAGGCACTGGCAAGGGCGCAGTGTCAATAGCCTTTTGATCTATCTGAATCCTCTTATGGGCTAAACGCAAACACCTATATGCAAAGTTCAGTGTAATCAAAAGCATGGGAGTGGGCACAATGGTAAATGCAGGCACTGGCTTAGGCACAGTGTCAGAAGACATTAGATCTATCTGAAATCTTCTATGGGCTAAATGCAAGCTTCCATATGTTAGCTTCAGTGTATTCTGAGGCATGGGAGCTGGTGCAACCCTAAAAGCAGGCACTGATAGAGGCACAGTGTCAAATGACTTTAGATCTATCAGAATCTCCTATGGGCTGTTGTGAGCAATGGCCGTGAACCATAGGCCAATACATGTTGTGAGCAGTGGCTGGTTTCCATGGGTCGATGCAAATGGCTCTGTTTCCATAGGTGTTCAGCTATAGATTATCAGTATCACCTATGGGCTAAAGGCTCTAGTCCTATATACTAAGCGGCAAAGGTGTGTCCGTCTGTTTGTCTGTCAGCTCCATAACTCTAGAGATCGTTGAGAGATCGGGATGATCTATAGCTTAAACTGACCGCCAAGCACTGTAGTTTTGCACCTCCTATTTTAGAACTTTGACCGATGACTAAATTCCACAATATTTTGGAAATATCAACTGCACCAGTACATTTTGAGCACAGAAGGCACCACAAGCTGTGATTGACGTTTGATTTCATGCCAAAAGCGCTATACAATGTCACCACTCATGACAGAG
>JASAMZ010012442.1:0-13379 GCA_030248115.1 Linhomoeus sp. GSCO2_2
AACAACGTCGGTCGTTCGTAATAACTTCTCTCAGCGGTATGCGCGCGGAATGCGATCGCGGTCTGGTTCCACTCGGGTCCAATTCGGCCGCGCAAGGCACTCTCCAGTAGGCGTCGAGGCTGCTGCTGTCGACGACGACGAGCTTTGGCCGAGGCGGCGTGGCTTACGGTAGGCCGAGGATTTTGAAGAGGATCCTGGCTGAAGAGAGAGACCGTGATCAGAGCATGACAGACGCACGGAATAACCTCCCACAGTCAGACGATCGCCCCCCGGCGCTCAGCTCTCAGCTCACCACTGGATGACTTGGCCCCTCACAGAAGTCTCCTTCTCTGCTCGTCGAAGCCACTTCTCAGTTGGTCCACCATGCAGGCCAGCAGAGCTCTCCAGGCCTTGGCTCCTCCTTGTGGCCCCTCTGCTGGTGGTCCAGCCTCTTATTGAGGTACACTAATATTTAGCTTCGAGGTCTACGTCTGCAGATCTACAGTATGCGGGTGAAATGCATAGTCCGCATCTTTAGGGAAACCAGACATACTACGACGTACTCGTTGGGAGAGTGACACTACGGTTGGTCAGGCACAATTTTCTTCCAAAGTGGGCTTCGCTTAGGCTCAGGCTTATGTTTAGACTTTTGTTAAGGCCTAGGCTCAGCCTCAGCCCTAAGCTTAGGTCTAAGCTTAGGTTCAGTTTGAGCTTCTGCTGCACGCTTAAGCACGGGCTTGGCAACAATTGCCACGCGTAGAACACAAGAACATACGCGAGTGTACTGGACGCAGGTACTAACTGCAACGTATGCACTTCTGCGCCTCACCAACCTTGTGAGTGCTTCAGTAGCCGCCTGTCCCCACTGCTCCCAGGCGGCGCTGTCCAGGCCGCAGGCTTGGGCCAGCCAGCCGTGACTGGCGCCGCAGCGGTGCAGTCGTTGACGCAGCTCCTCTGGGAACTTGGCTCGCGTGGACCACCTGTGGTGAAGTTCAGAGGGTTCAGATGGGGATTCAGGGTGAAACTGTACACATGTACAATACCTCATCCAAGACCTCGGCCAGGTAGTGAGCGTGCTCTGGCACTGAGCAAACCGTGGCAGCGTCACTGCCATTGGCTGGGGCGTCTGGTGTGAGCCCAATGCCTTTGAACGCCTTTGCCGCGGCCGGATTGCGACATTCCACCGGGTGGAAGTCGCGCTGCAGTCGTTGCTGAAAAGCTTTTGACAGGTGAGTAGATCACATCATGCGGTCATCGATTGACGTCAGACAGGCACGATGGCATAATGTTCCGGTGCGATCACTCAAGTTCGGTACAGTCTTGTCGATTGCTCCTTAGTACAAATTGTACCTAACAATTTGTCCCCCTAAATTGTTAACAATTTAGGAACAATAACAATTTGTTCCACTGCTTTCAGTTACAAAACAATAACAATAACAATCTGAAATGGCTCCGTAACAAAAACAATTTGGAAAATCATAAATTGTACCTAAATTGTTCTGAATGTCGCCGACAGTATGCAGTAATCCAAAGCAGTTATGAAGCAAATATCATATAATTTGAGAATGTTTCGTTATTCACGTCACAATTCGTTTAATTCCATGGAAATTGCCACTTAACGAACTTCTGCCCTACGGCGCCCATTCTCCTAGGAACAATTTATGTAAAATTGTTCATAAATTTTTAACAATAACAAGAACAATTTGTCAAAATTCGAGAGGAACAATAACAATAGCAAAACAATTTATAAAATTAAGATGTGGAACAAAACAATAACAAAACAATTTAGAAAAATGTGGTACAACGACAAGACTGGTTCGGTATCAAACTATTTTCAGCTCTTGGCTGACTTCCGCTGTGCTAGCTGTGAAACCTTCACCTGAAGCCCCTTGGCCTGCATGTTCCTCCACGACTTGCGCAGTTGACTCGCTTGTATGGCCGTAACACATCCCCGAACTGAAGTCCCCTGAAGTGCTGAGCTTGCGCGATGGAGATAGCGACTGGCCGCCCTGCAAAGGGGAATCAACAGTCATTCCTGTGGATATGTCAGCAATTACTACCTCTGAATACCAGTGTATTTGCCCTTTCCATGGCGCGTTTGGGGGTTGTTGGACTGCGGCCGCCTGAAACAGACTTCAGATAAAACGCTTGCAGTCGTCTGAGGCGGACAAGTGTTAGACCTACTCCGTTTCCTGCGTTCTCGGCAGGACTTGGATCTTCTTCTGGTGAAAGGTGAATTCGCTCGACGTTTGCACTCTGATGGTCTCCTTCCCTTCCTGTGTTTTCCGTTTCGCTTTCCTCTCCCTCTCCTTCGTCGTCGTCGTTTGAATGAGCTTCTGACCGTCCCGACGATTCCTAAATTGATAAGTAGTAAGGTGCTGTCAACATGGGATTACTCATATTAATAAGCAGCCCGTGTACACAAGCGCTTTGTGCTTCTGTGAGCTCTCTGGAAATTGCATGTAATGCAAGAGAGGGTTCCCTTGCGAGGTGCAAGGGAAGACATAAATGGTGCGACGTTTTATTAGTCGTAGAAGTGTTCCGTACTGAATTCTCATTCGCCTTGCAAATTGCCATTAGGACAAGGCGGGCGAATACTTACATATACATGTAGATTGCCAAGTTCACCCAAACTTTGTAATGCCCAAGCCTACCGTACCTGCAACTCAGCGGCCGGGGTCAGCGTCAGCTGGGGCAAGTCCGCCCTCTGAAGTCTCCTTGTGTCCCCATCCTGTTCATCATCAGTGGACAGGTCGCTGTATCTCTGCTGGCGCCTCTGCAGTCGCTTGGCCCTTCTGGCAGCTGGAGACATGCTGCTGCATGCTTGGGCCAATGCTTTGACCAGAGAGGACATGCCTGTGTATGGCTTTGGCCTGAAGGAATTGAACATTCGGTTACGGTGGAAGTACAGTACCCACAACAAGTGGGTTGGAAGCGGTTACGGTAGAACGAAACTACCAACTTTACCGCACCTCGAAAATAGTGAAATTACGCCCTTAACTGCAATGTACAATGGTGGAACACACGGCGCTCACACCTGAGAAAAGTTGAGTTCTCAGTGAGACTAGCAGTATATTATTGTTCTACGGTGGAACATGAATGATCCGTTGTTGGAGTGGACGGGGAACCCGTGTTATACCCAAATAGGTGAATTCGTGCGTGGTGACAAGGCAACTCTGCCATCGCTAGCGCGCGCAAAAACAAAGCAAGACCCGCCTACATACCCTGCAGTGGGGGACTGGAGGCCCCTGTCACTCACACACCTACTCAGAAATGCACTAGCCTCCTCCTGAGCCTAGACTCAAGCAAGAGACTCACTGTCGGCTGACACTACACTGTCGGCTGACATGAGGCTTACATTGACAGCCAATGCTGCACATGTCGGAGCTAGGAGGGTGTATTCTGGGAGAGTTTTAGATACCTATCACCAAAGTTCAAACCAAACACAGTAGCCACAATCGATGTCATATTCGATACTTACATGGAATTAGTGACTGAGTTCTGTCGAGTGCTGTCGTTTTGCAGTGCACCAGAATATTTCTTGGCAAGATTTTACTCAACTAACTAGCCGACACGGGAGTTGACAACATTTGACAACGCTCGACTTGAAACTCAATTGAACCACGTGAGCATTCAACAAAGGTTCCAAGCGTTAGACTGATGGGAAGTCATAAGTACTGCATGATAGGTATACTTTGCGAAAATATTCCGACAGAGGAAGACAGTCGACTGTTCTTTTCATGACCAGCAGCAGACTGTGTAGATAGGTAACCGCGCCTTACTAGCAAATGCGCTCAAGCTGTCAAGCTGTGAGTGTGTGTGTGTGTGGGAGGAGTGAAAGGGCGGCGAAGTGAGCGAGCTCTGGTAGCCATGGAGCCAGAGGCCAGTGATGTATGGCCCCTGATTGCTGGCCTCAGCGTGCGCAAGAGATCAGTCAACGACGCCGCAATTACCCCCTCCAAATGACGCTCGGGGGAGTATTTTGAGGGCACGAACGAACGACCACTGTCGTCAATTGCGCCAGATTTGTGGCGTCTAATCGCCGCGGGCGCAATTGTCACTGTGACGCACGTGTGTTGATTGGTTTCGTTTGATGCGCCGACAAGTTGAGTTCGGGTTAGGTACATGAATACGACTGCGAGTACTGGTTTTGCGAGACATTCTGAGGCAAGTTTATGGCCCCAAAATTGACAACTGGCACCGCCATTCTCAGACATCCACTGGACCACTGAACCATTGATCCACAGAAGGAATAGTGAGACGAGGCCAGTAGTGTCAGTGACCGCTCAAACTCGACTCCACTCCGCTTCTCTTCGAGTTCGGAACACGCACAATTCGAGCGTAATGACATGCCTCGACTTATGGAAAGGGGATGGGAGGCATCCCCTCCCCCCCTCGTTAGCGGCTTTAAGGGGGAGGGGGGGGGGGGGGGGTAGCGGGCACATCCGTCGGTTGAACCCTTTCCCGCCAATTGAGTGAGACTGACAGACGGGCGCTTCTTTTTCAGCCGAGATAAGGCTAACAATGTGAAGGGCCGCTTTTGCCGGATGGTGGTGGGTGAGGGGGAATCTGAGAAACATGAGAGGGGGTGAGGCATGTCAACAGCGGGCGATGAGAGGCCATTAAATTGATGAAGCTTCCCCCCCCCCCCCCCCCACTACAGTGAAGAGTGGAGCGTTTTTTCGACGACGACGATTCGTTGTTCTTTAAAACTATGGAGAACAAAGGTCGGATTAACGAGATCTTGGCAGAAACTGGAATTACAGATTTGCGAGTCTCATCGTTTCAGACTTTAGATGCTGAGCTCTTTCCTTTATACAAAACACCAATTTGCCTAGGTTCATAGATTGATACAATAGACTGCAATATGTCACTGGACAACAAACCCCTAAGAAACCAAAAGAATGCAGCGATGTCATATAAACTCTGCCGAGTGACTGCTTCATGCCACCTCGGTGAAACTCAAAATCGGTAGGTCTCGCGGCGACAATCTTCTCATACAATCTCTACTGCATACGGTAGCGGCCGTCACGTCAGATTTGCATATTATACGTGCAATTGCGCGCTCGCCGTGAATGAAACGAGTTTTGACCTCTAGAAGTATTGCTCTCGATATTTGGAAGCAAAGCTATGACACAATCTGAACCGAATCTGTCGTTTGCCGGCGCCAAAATCGACACCTGGCTTCAGAGACAGTGTCGCGCCTTGGGAATACACCAATTGACCTCCGTGCAGGCCAACTGCGTGCCGCCAGCGTTGGAAGGTACGGTACTGATAGGTACCTACTGATTCACGAACGTATAGGTGTAGATGGGGGGGGGGGGGGGAGCACACCACCCCTCTAGACGCATATTGTTGCCTGCGGGACGCGCAATTTTGTGACCATATGTTGTGAGTTCTTCATTTGTGAGGCCAGTTCGTGTTGACTTCCTGACTTTGCTTGACTCAACCCTTTTGGGTTGAGGACAGACAAACTAACTGATCGCACTGGCCTGCACCTACTCTCAGGGAGACAGCTGAATTCACTGCTGAAGTTGAATCAACTTCAGTAATACAATCAAACAAAACCAAAACAACTCTTCTCAGGAAGGGACGTGGTGGGCTGTTCGAAGACTGGTACTGGGAAGACGCTGGCCTTCTGCCTGCCCATCCTGCAGAGACTGGCCAAGGACCCCAGAAGGCTGTACGCACTCGTCTTGACCCCCACCAGGGAACTGGCTTTTCAGGTGGGTGGGAGGATGCTTGGGTCTTGAATGACCATGGTTGAGAGTCATAGGTAGATGTTTGGAAGACAGCACAGTTACTGAAGTTGAACTGGACTGGAACGGGTTTTAAGGGGGGGGGGGGGGTCAGTGGCGTAGCCAGGGGGGGGGGGGGCATTGGGGGCAAATGCCCCCCCCGAGATGCCGAGCGTGCCACCCAGATGCCCAGCCCTAGAAAAAACTTTCATCTACGGAGCTGTAAAAAGCAAAAATTTTTGCCTACGGCGGTGTAAATAGTACAAGACTGTAAATGATCAAAATTTTTGCCTGCGGCGCTAAAAATTGCAAAAATTTTTGCCTGCGGCGCTGTAAATGGTCAAAATTTTCGCCTGCGGCGCTGTAAATAGCAAAAATTTTCGCCTACGGGGTATAAATAGTACAAAATTTTGTCCTTTAAGGTCAAAAATAGTACAAAACAGCAAAATTTTCGCCTGCGGCGCTAATTTTGCACGCATATGCACTAAAACAGGAAAATAATTTTGCCCCCCCCCCCCCCCCCCCCCCTAAAAAATTTTTGCCCCTCCCACTTGCCAATCCTGGCTACGCCACTGGGGGGGGGGGGTGGTGGAGGGTGAGGAGTGTTCCCTCCCCCAACCCCCGCCCCCAGCGTTCGGACGGGCCCCTGGGAGATCGTTTGGCTCCTTTGTAGAAATTGGTACATTTTTAGCATGGAAAACAAGTACCTAGTGTGGAACAACTTTTGGTGTTCTTGCAACGCTCCAAAAAGACACCCCCCCCCTCTCTTCCAAATCAAGCCCCACGCTCTCTTCAGATAGCCGAGCAGTTCGAGGCCCTGGGCAGGCCTCTGCAATTGAGGGTCTCCCTCCTGGTGGGAGGTAGGGACATGGTAGAACAGGCCAAACAGCTACACTCCAGACAGGCTCACGTGCTGGTCGCCACTCCTGGCAGATTGGCCGATCACTTGGAGAGCTCTGGGGAGAGTGGCACTCAACTGCTGGGCAGGATCGAGTTCTTGGTGAGGGGGTGGACTATCGTAGTGGGGGGAGGGGGGTGTTAGCGTTGGTGGAGAGTTGCTGTGGGGATGGGGTTGGTTCCCATCTACCCTCGTCCGTCTCCTGCTTCTGTTGCTCCCCTGTTCTTCCCCCCCCCCCCCCCCCCCCCCCCATCCACACCACTCTCCTCCACCTCTCTCCTCAGGTGCTGGACGAGGCCGACCGCCTATTGGACGGCCAGTACAGCGCCCAACTGAAGATTATACTCGCCACAGTGCCTCCTAGGCACAGACGTCAGACGCTGTTGTTTAGCGCCACTGTCAGTGACGCGCTGGAACGATTGCACAGAGTTCTGGATGGCGAAGAGAGTGGTGAAGAAAGGGTTAAGAAGAAGTGCTTTTGCTTCTTCGACGAAGATTTGAACGAGGAGAGCAGTGTAGTGGGAGCCACGGTGGAGAAACTGGAGCAGAGGTCTGTAGCATGAGTCTGTAATGGATGGGAAAGGCTAGGGGGTGTGACGTGCTCCAGCAAATCTTGCTGTGTAACACGGTAGCTCGACACAAATCACTTTGCAATCTCAGCGCGCCCTAACATCCGCACAGGACCAGTACAACGCTTCTCTATTCGATCTGACAATTGGTATGATGTTTTGCGCGGTACAGTGGTTTTGTAGCACTTGCAGCTTCGCGTCGTACAGAGCGCCTATTAACCTGCTGTTCTTCAGGTGGACCTGTGCGGATCTAATGGCATCCGTGCGGTTCTTCAGTACGGCCGCTAGAGAAGAGCTACAGCGGAGATCGACACATCGGCAGATTCCCCAGACGATTTCATGAAGATTGGTCGTCGTTGCGCGAAGATCGGATGAGTATTTCGGAAGTTGTGCATGATTTCCTAGTTGAAAAGATCCGCAAAATGTAAAATACGCATCGGCGCAATGCGAGTTTTCCGATTTTGACGACATTTCAACACATGATAGAGCTCGAAAAGATGCATCCAACGCAAGTTACCACATGTCGCTACGATGCACCGTTCACGAGTTACGGCATGCCAAAGTTTGCGCTGCTTATTCATCCCTATGACCCCTATGTTGAAGTAGGACAAACTTTAGGCCATAACTCGTGAACGGTGCATTGTAGCGGCATGCGGTAACTTGCGTTGGATGCGTCTTTTCGAGCTCTATCACGTTTTGAAATTTCGTCAAATTCGGAAAACTCGTATTGCGTCAATGCGTATTTTACATTTTGCGGATCTTTTCAACCGGGAAATCGTGCGTAACTTCCGAAATACGCAACGGATCTTCGCGCAACAAAGCTCGATCTTCATGAAATCGTCTGGGGACTCTGCTGATGTGTCGATATCCGCTGTAGCTCTTCTCCAGCGGCCGTACCGAAGAACCGCACGGATGCCATTAGATCCGCACAGGTCCACCTGAAGAACAGCAGGTTAACTCATAAAGCGCTATGACATATGCTGAGCGTATCGCGTTGCACAGTGCACAAATACACGTAGCGAGGAAGGTACCCAATACCACGGCCTGTTTTCCAACGAAGTTATAAAACACTGGGTTTCAGCTTGCTTGGCATATTATGCAAGCTCTAACTTGTTTATATTTTCAATCTTCCCAATTGTCAACCTAGCTCTTGAACAGCCACAGCTTCTTCTTCTTGAGCCAGTTGCTCATCTCCTCGACTTTGTATGCCTTTCGGAACTGCACACGAAAGAGGTCCGTGAATAGGACGTGCACGATCACTCCAGCAGTGCCGTTGACGTCCGCGAAGAGGTGGCCTATGGGGATGAGTAGGGCCTTGATGGGCTCGATCTGGTTGAGCAGCTTGACGCAGTAGACGCCTAGAGGAAGGAGGGGTAGTTGGGAGTTGGAATGTGTAGTTGAATGTGTATCAGGCAGGAGTTATTCGAGATTGATTCGGGAAATGGGCCTGAGATTGTGATTAGGCAGAGTTTACTTTGGGATATTCGTGTTGTTTTTGGCCTCTGTGGATTCAGACTACTGTCGTCCTCATCCAGGTTTGCATATTGCAACTCTGCCATTGCACTTGAGTTCTGACAATTGACCTGCGCCATGTGTCTCAGCTTCTTTCTTGAACGAAGTTCCAGTACAAACTTGGTTCTCTACGTTGCCTGTTCACCATTTGAAACTATTGTGGCGTCAATCGGCCCCACCTAGTGGTACGGCGATCCAGTATCTGTATCTCTTGCTGGCGCTATCCCACATTATGGCGCTTTCAACGTTCCAAAACAGGTGAACGCCCGCCTCGATTAATTCAGCCGCCCACCCAAGCATGAGAATGCTGACGCAGACTAGGTTTAACCCCACAGATCCAATAAGCAAACTCAGATTCCTCTTGACGTCCCTCTTGCGACGTTCCATATCCTCTGGACCCACCCTGCCGCTCTTGGGCCCTTTGCCATACCTGATGACCTCTTTTCTGGCTCGGATCGAGTAGTGGAACTGCATTCGGAAGAACCAGTTGAGCTGCAGGACGAAGAGGGACTTCTGCAGAAATCTGAACGCGTCCACTGGGATGACGATGAATTTCCGGTAGTTGCGCATGGTCATCGTCAGTTTCTGGGCTATGTAGCCATGCAGGAGAACGCAGGCCCCCTCCAGAAGCCAGTGGGGCATGGAGTGCAGCAGGGTCATGATGGAGACCCTGTAGTATGGCCTGGTGATCCCAGATGGCTTTGGGTTATTGAGCAGTCTCCAGTTGCGCTCCTTGGCCAACCAATAGAGACTGATCTGGTTGAGAAGAAGCAGTGGGGTCATGACCATGGCCCTAAAGACGACATCCACTTGTTTGACCACCACAAAGCATGTAGTGTCTTGGGGGAAGGCGACTTTGGCCACTTGTAGCGTGGACACGAGACTGAGGACGCAGTTGGCCATGTCGCTGAGCACTTCCAGGTAGTGGAAGCAAATGGCGTTCTTGTTGGCGTGCAGGTCCTTCAGCGCCGTGCGCATGATCTTCACCGAGAATAGCCCTCCAACTATGCCCAGTGGAGTGGTGACGTAGGTGTCGAACCATTGCTGGTACCACGTGACGGACTTGTGCCACAACAACCGTGCGTAAAACGTTGTCCGGCTGGCGCTCTTGTGCAAGTTGGAGAACTGGGCGGCTTTGAAGATGATGGTGGGCTGCAGCAGCCTGCATTTTGGTCGAAAGGCTATGCTGCACTGCAGTTGCATGGCTGATTGCAGTATCGATCGCCAAATGGGTGTCTGCAGTCTCCCGTAGTCCCTGGTCGTCGTGAACAAGTAATACCGTGGAGCTTTCCACCTCCTTTTGCACAACTTTATCTCGCTGACATGTTTCTGAAACTGGCGCCAGCGGCCCTTCTTGGTGGTGTTCCAAAGGCAACTGAAGTAAGCACACATCCATGGGGCCTTGTAGGAGTAGCTAAACATGCCAATTTGGTTTGGTGTAAGAGACTTGTTGATTACTCAAAACCAGTCGTACGTCAAGTCTGTCCAGCTGAGCCATTTGTTGCCAACTTTTCTCTTTCGGACGTATAAACCTTGCCAGGTTTTCCTAGCGCCTGCCATGAACTCCATGAGACTGAATTTGCGTCTACGGAGCAGTTGCGCCACATATGTTGCTCTTTCCTCAATCCTGAAAATCCAAGTCATTCTTCTCGTTCGACGAGCACTACTGATATCAGTTGTACACTGTACCTTGTTCTTCTGCTGACAGGGCCTGTGGTGTTCAGTGGCCTCGCAGCTGGTATCTGCTGCAATTGCATCGCAAACACCATCAGGGTCCAGACTTTAGCCATCATGTCTTGCTTTGCAATTCCATGGTTACCTATGTAATTCACCTCGTCTGTACGTAGGTCGCGTGTGAGATGACTCTGAGGAACGTATCCTGTTAACCGATCACCTGTTTCGTTGCCTGACAACGGATTCCTAGAAATGGGACGGGCTAGAGTTAATTGCTGTTGATATTCAATAGCCTGCGGCGGTCGTCCAGCCGCAGAAAGTGGCCGATCTGAGCGTCCTTAGAACCGCACGTAACCGCACTGGTACATATTTCGCCTTGACATCTTTTCCTACAAATATACACAGAACATAAATTGTCTGTCCGTCAAAGCACAACGCGTTCGACATTCAGGTACGTCCTCTGCCCAGTCGACGTCAAAGATGCCTTTCTGGTCTACGTCGTGAAAACATTCCGCGACAAACATCCCGAGAGTTCTGTCTTGGTCTTTGCTCAGACGTGCAGGGAGTGCCAGGCCTTGGCCGATATGATGAAAACGCTAGGTGGGTGTACACACGCACTTGCCCACGCACGCACGCACGCACACACACACTATTTAACGCGGTCCGCATTACTGCCAGTGAAGATCCACCAAATTAGGTGGCATTCAACGCTGCGAACTCAAGGCTTATTGATTCATAGGTGGAGGTTCCATCTACCAGCCAATCAGCATTGATTCGGCGGTGGCAAATGCCACCTTATTTGATAGATGATCACAGACAGTGATGCAGACCGCATGGAAGTGTTCTCTTTAGGTCTAGCGTCGGGAGCTCTTCACGCCTTGGCTCCACAGCGACAGCGCCTGGCCAGTTTGGCCCAGTTCAAGAATGGGCGTCTGAAAGTACTCTTGGCCACTGATGTGGCGTCGCGAGGCCTCGACATACCTACAGTTAGATGTGCTCGCTCGGACTCACTCGCGTGAAAGCAAACGCACGAAACGACGGACCACAATCAAAAATCCACCCACCCACCAACCGTTTCAATCCACTCATCAAATCACCAGACTTTCCAACGTCGAGACGCAGTGCGTGACATGCGCACGTATCGTACGTACGTACGCACGCACGCAGGCCGACAAATTCCTTCCACCATACACTCATAACACTTCACAAATGCAATTCCCAAGCCTTCAGGTGGACCTGGTGGTCAACCACAACGTGCCCAGAGAGCCCAAGACCTACGTACATCGCGTGGGCAGGTCGGCCAGAGCTGGCAGGGTGGGCAGCGCTCTCACACTGGTCACGCAGTACGACGTGGAGCTGCTCAGGGGTGGGAGTGGAGTTTATTGGAAGTATTCTAATGAATAGTCACACATCACCCCTCGAATTTAGCGCCCTGTAATATGGGAAAGGAGGCGAGTGGTTTGAACCCCCACCCCCCCCCCCCGCTAGTGGTGTGAACACACCCCCCCCCCGCTCCCCCTTCCAATAGCGATTAATCTTTTGGGCGCACTACATTGCTGGTGTTTGTCATTTACGTGCACTACAATACTATTGGTACAACTACTATCCTGCACCCCATTGACGAACGTTCCGCCACTATTCCCAATTATGGAACGCTGATGGAACGCGGTCCTCCCCAGTTTCGGAGCAAAATTTTGACAGTCAAAATTTTTGACTGTCAAACCGGCCAGGCCAAAGTGTCAAATTTTGACAATCAAAACAAAATTTGCCCAGTTCTGTCTGTATTGACCGTCAAAATGTAGCCTTATTTTGAACGTCAAAAGTGCATCTATGTCACAATTTTGTCTGACAAAATTCGTACAAGCTTTTGTACTATCTACAGCTTGATTCACACTAAGTTTGTCTTTAAACCACACGTACAAAGCGGTTTTACTGTTTTCCACTCCGCAAATGGTGTATTTTGTGTTATTTAGTCACAGAATTGTACTGCGGCATGTAATCTTGTGAAATTTCAGGAGAATGCAACTTTTCTACCCTCATTTGGCCATTATTTTGGGTAGCGACGCGAGTTCAGATTCTGTCTGACAAAAAATTGGTTTGACAGTCAAAACCGGCCAATGGCGCAAAAGTTTTTGTCAGACAAAACAGTTTGACTGTCAAAACAGCCTGAGGCCAAAGTCCCGAATTTTGACAGTCAAAAAAATAAACGCCCATTTTTTTTGGCGGTCAAAATTTTTGACGGTCAAAACTCGGAACCCCCCCTAGAACGCTGATAGAACGCTGAAGCCTGGAACGTTCGTCAATGGGGTAATCAGTAATGTTCAGAATATTCAGTACACGTAAGGTATATTCAGTATGACACTCGTACATTCTGTTGACTGGAAGATGGGTAATTTTACCCCACACTCGCCCCCCCCCCCCCCGCCCATCAAATGCGCCCCTCTCCCTTCCAAAAAACTGCCCACCTTCTTTTATTATGAAGGTGTAGTAATCCCTTGAAACCCATATGAAATTGTTGCTGTCATGGGGACATCCTTGTAATCCAAGCTCTGCTTCAGCCATCCAGCAGAAGCTGGGGGGTCAGTGTCTGCAAAAACTGGACGTCAGCGACAAGAAGGTCTCAAAGCATGTCACACAAGTGTTGGTGGCTAAAAGGAGGCTGATCTGAAGCTGGAAAGGGAGGGCTTTGGTCAACAGAGGGAACTGAACAGGGAGAAGGAGAAGGCTATGGCCTTGGCAGAGCTGGAGATGGTAAGGGAATGTGAGGGAAAGAAGAGATGCGAAGCTATTAGTGAACACCCGCATAATTTCTTGTGTAAGGTAGAACAAAGCAGAGACTTGCATTGGTAACAGGTACGACTAGACAGGTATTTAGCATGTGCAAGGAATGTGGTTCGAACCTGAGCAAGTTAAGCCTGAGGCTGAGCCAAAGCCTTGGCCTAACCGAGGCGAGTTTTGGCAGATGTTGCATAATTCGTCACTGTTCGCTATCCAACGAAGCGGGTTTTC